>JAUELO010467672.1:0-12058 GCA_032357855.1 Amphibolips quercusostensackenii
AAAGACTTAACTCAAAGTAGGGTTACCAGCATTTAAAATGTAACTAATAAATGGTGCTTTAAAGAGCACGGTTGGTATGGGCGTCAGTGTTGACGCATTGGCGCGAGAAGGGGGGGGGGATCTTAGACCGCCGGTCGGAGTTGGGCCATCCTCCACTACTTGTTTAACAACATCAAAAACGTTTGAAAAAATTATACAATTCTAATAGAGGCATTTTACTTAAAAACTCAACTTTTATTATAAAAATAATAGCCAATTTTCATTTATATAACCTTAAAGTAAATAATTAATTTATGTTAATCAAATGAAAAACAATTTAAATTTAATTTTTATCTAATTGGAAATTTTGAAGAAAATTAATCTACTAATAATTAATTAAACTCTTCGTAACATAAAAAGCATCAAGCTATTATTTTCATTGAGACATTCAAATGATTTTTTATTTATATATTTTTTTAATTTTAACTTTCATTTACGAATATTTTATTTATTGATAACCTTTTTAAATATTTTCAGAAAATTTAAGTTCCAATAGAATCATTTAATAATAATATAATGTTAATAAAAAAATAGTACCCGCCGTGCGGGCACATTCTCATCGCGCGCTGCGCGCGCGGCTCGCAAGTTCGAGCGCGCCTAGGGCGCGCGACTGTTGGTTCTCGCGCTTCGCGCTCGATGATGTATGTATCTCGCACTTCACGCTCAATAATCTATTCACCTCGCGCTACGCACTCGGTCTTTTTATTTACCCCACATTTGTGCACAAGCCTTATAAAATTAAAGATCGAAGCATCGAGAATTGTAATTTTATGATTGTCAATTCTTTTTTGTTAAAGGTCCTTCGGCTTTAACGAACACATTCTCATCACGAATCTCGTGCTTCGCACTGGATTTTGTCTCAAATGTAGAGTTTTTTACATTATCTTTAACGCCATTATATCAAATGTATAATATATTTAATTTTGTACCTCGGTCTACTTATTTAAACACTGCCAAATAAAGTAGAAACTTAATTTCTCGTGATTACTTTAATACTTTTTTCTTATTTTGCATTAAATGTTACTCTCAGCTACCCTCAAAAGTGTATTATTTCAATTAATGTATATTATTACAATTTAAAATATGCATTGGTAATGAAACATAAGTATATTCATTGTCTTGTTTTTATAACTAAATAAAGTAGGCATTCTGTACAAAAAAAAATTTTGTTATTAGGCTCTTTATTGAAACTTGTGTCGTTTTTCCATAAATGTAATTTGTTCATTCCGAATGTTATTTTTTCAGATTTGAACTAAGAATATGCAATACGCATCATAGCATAAAGTAGAACAAAGCAAATTTGTAGATATAATTTAGGCGAACAATTTTGTTAAATAAAAGATTTTTGTAGCTTGTGTCGTTTTTCTAGAAATTAAATTCTTTATTTTCAATAATATTTTTATGATTGAAAGAAAATCTACTTGTCCTACCTGTATGTAAAAATGATTAGATATACATTTTTTTCATAGCTTGTGTCATTTATCAAAAAATTATATTTTTTAATTTTTAATTTTATTTTTCACGATTAAAACCAAAAATACGCGTTTCATAAAAAAATAATTTAAAACAAATTTATAGATATTTTTTCGATAAACAATTTTTGATGCATGGTCTTTTTTCGTATCTTGTATGGTTTGACCGCAAAATAAAATTTTTTATTTATCATTGTTTTTTGAGAAATAAAAACTCAAATTTTTTATTTTTCATAAAAATTTAAAAAGTTATTATGGTAATCTTGTAAAGCTATCAATAAGCAACGTTTTTTTTTCTTGATTTTTTTCATATCATGCGTTATTTGACTTAGAATGTTCATTTTCGTTTGTTTTTTTGGATTTGAAAAAACTTTAACTGTGGTAATTTTTTATTTTTAAAAAAAAGACATTTAGTGACGGATTTACCCTAAATGCCGCCCTAGGCACCTGAAACAGTGCCGCCCTCTTCACAATTTTTCTGACGCATCCCACTGCTAGAAAAAAAGGTCCTCAGTTTGAACAGCTTTTATTAGGATTATAAGTACTATAAAAAAGGTTCTCACTTTTACATGCACGTAAAATTGAGGCGATATTTACAACAACACTTTTCGTACTTTTTGTTCGGCAAACTTTGGCCCATTGGGCTGTGGAAAATAGATTAGCTCTCAACCCTAGTAAAACAAAGGCAATTGTTATAAGGCCCTCAACATCTCTCTCTTCTCAGAAACTAGCTACCTTACCTCCATTACAGGTTAATGGACTGAACATCCCCTTTGTCGATTTGGTTTCGGATCTGGGCTTGATACTAAATCGAAAACTATCTTGGAAGGAGATGATCTATGAAATATCAAGGAAAACTTTCTGAATCCTTCAGTAACTAAATAGGAATCAAAATTCGCTTTCCACTTCTACTCGGATTCTTCTCGTGAAAAGACTCATCCTTTCAATTTTTGATTACGGCTGTTGAGTGTATGATGACATTACTGATAGCCACAATTTGAAACTCAAGCGTTCCCTTGATGCATGCATTAGATTTATTCACAATATTCCCAAGAGTGAACGCATAACACAATTCAGAAAAAGCTGGATTTTTTAATGTTGACAAGAGAAGATAATTTTTTATGGGTAAATTGATGTATTGAGTAATGAGAAATAAAGCTTTTTAGTATCTGTACAACTTTTTCCATTTTGTAGAAAATAGCTCCTTCTCAGTCCAGATTTCGCGATAGAAAGACAATACTAAGAATTCCCCACCATCGAACCTGTAAACTATAACGTTCATTTATTGTGAAAGGTGCTCGTCTTTGAAACAAATTACTATCTAATTTAAGAAATGCACTGTCACGAAATCACTTTAAAAACGACCTTGTTACATATCTATATCAAATCAGTAATCCCACTTTAGAAATAACACAATGATAGGTCATAATTTAAATCCAGATCAAAAAATATATCCTGTAAAATCTAACTTAATATATATTGCTTTGCTATAATTTATTATTTACTCAATCTCAATCATATTATTCTGATAGATTATGTCCAGCATTACTTCTTTCTTCTCCAATACAGCTTTTACGATTCTAGACTACTAGCAGCATATTTCATCTTATTTTATCTTACTTTATTCGTACTTTACAAATTTGTATCAGTTCTACCATACATTTAACTTTAATCGGTCATTACTTGTAATTATATATTTTATTATTAATTATTAATTTCATTTATTTTATTTAATTATGAATTAAAATAAATACACACAAATCAAAATATTTCGTGTGTAAATCAGCAGTATGTGAAAAACCATGAGAAAATGTTAATTCAATACAATTGCGTCAAATCTTAAAACCGAAATGTGTGCAAAAAGAAATTCAAACCAGAAAATTTTTTCAAAAATTATCGCATCGTCACATGGAGAAAAATGGAAGGCTAGTCTGGCCATCCAGAAGTGCAGGCCGACTTTATTGGAGGGTCAACTATAGGACAGCCCTTGAAGATAGCTAAAGCGATTATCCCTAAAAGGTTGAAACAACAGGTTTAAATCATTTATTTCACAGTGTCGACTTGATCATCTCAGCCGGACTACTTGAACATTATAAAGATTCGAAGTAATCATCACAGAGGCCTGAATTAATTATCATAAAGGGTCGACTCACTCACCCATAGGGTCAGTTTGATCAACTCAGATCGTCGACTTGATCTCCTTGGACGGTCAACCTGGCCATCTTAGGGGTTGATTTGATCATCCTTTATCTTCTATATTTGTTGTCCTTTTCTTACCTACTTAAGTCTCTCTCTTGTAAGAGACTGGAAATTACAAAATCAGGTGAAACCTACACGAAAAAAAATCGCGAGAGACTAATCGGACGTGTCACTTGGCAAATAATCATTTGGCCCGAGAACTAAAATGAAGGGAACCCTTGATTTTCAAGCGACGGACTCGAAGATTCAATCATTAGGCCACGCCCTACGACATTTACAGGTTTCGAATCCTATGCTGTTAATAAAGTCCGAGATTTTAAAGTACGGATACAAACATAAATTTATTTCACGGAGTTCGCGAATTTATATTTCGAACTCTGTGACATTATTTCACGTAATAGTTGTAGCTCAAAAATGACGCGCTTCCGTGAACTCAGATCTCGCGATTTCTCTCCGTGGATAAGACCTAAAAATTAATATGGAATACATATGTAAATTCTAAAAGCATTTTTTTATTCTTCGTAAAGAGCAAGGTGTATGAGACATAAATTAATATGCAAAAGCAGTGCACATTTACAAAACATTTAGAGCACAAAAGGCTATCGACACTGGGCGACGTCACTGTACTGCACTGAGTTAAAAAATTTTAAACACTGGAGTGAACTTAGAAATCAATATTCCACATCTCGTTACTTTCTTTACCATCAACAAATGCTATAATTTTCAGCAAGTTTTTACTTTCAGACAACACGGTGACAACAAGTTGATAACTGAGCGTCCAGTTACGTATTTAGCCTTATTCCTTTGGAAGCATCAAATTTGACGTTGAAAAATCCAAAGAATAAACTAAATTCACTTTTCAGCACGTTTTCATTCATGGACTTCACTCTCTACGCATGTTCAAAATATAAAAAAGCAGTTTAAGCTTGTTAAAAATATATTTAGATTCAATAAACAGCAAATGTGACACCGAACGGCTCAATAACATTCACTCGCTCCAAAAATGCTCTGAACCACTCTGCTCCCAACTCTCGTATTCTTTCCACTGCATGCATTGCATCGACAACCTGATTGGTTCAGGTTTGGCGCGCATATTTTAAATGATTAAATGTGAAAAGCAATTGGATACAGTAAATAATGAAAGTAAAGTTATCAAAAATAATTCTTTGCTTACAAGAAAGACTTGTCAAGTAAAATTTAAGTTATATATTAGATTTTCTCCTTGAAAATGAATGATCGATTTTGATTTTTAAGAAAGGAATTTTTTTTTTAGATATGAATTTACAATAATTCCTTATATTGTTATGCATTCATATTGATTATTTGTTGTTAACATTTGACTTTCACATTGAATTATTTTGAATGAAGACGCCAACTGTAGCTAATCAGTTTGGTCCTCCGCGATGGGTCATTTGCTCTTCCGTTGATGGTCGAAATGCGTGAAAACAAGATGATCGTTTTGACCATCCTGAAATGATACCTTGGTTATTCCTGATAGTGAGTCTGTCCTTCTTTCAACAGTCAGACTGGCCATAAAATAAAAGTCTTTCTCACTATGTCGAAAAAATTCTAAAAGGCTCTCTAGATCATCTATCAGAACGGACTGTCTCTCTATATTTTGACCCTCTATTTGTAACAATCCATTTTTTCCGTGCAGACTACAGACGGACAGACCGACAGACAGTCATTTTCAGATAGACCATTTTTTCTAAATCAAGGGGTCTCAAAACGTCGAGGAATGGCAAAAACTGGATTGGTCCAAAATCACATAAATCTAACACAATTCATCAAAATGATAAGAATGCAAAAATTCAAATTTTTCCGCTTAACTATGTGTGTTAAGAAAAAACCGTAAAGAGCAGTTTTGCAGGTCTAGTTATGACGAGAAATTTTCCTGTTGCCCATTTTATTGTCTTTTTTGCTATTTAGCTGTTAATTTAAAATTTTGATGGTATTTTCTACGTTTAAAACAAAAACTACTGTTTCTATTGAAAAATACTTAGAAGCAATTTTGTAGAACTTTCAAAAATAAACGATTTTGTTTTTCTGTCTTTTTGCCCTATCTTACTTAGCTTCGTGGTTAAATTGATTTATTATATTTTTCAGTTCGATTTCCGATGGCTAAAACCATGAATATTGGCAGTGGAGGGCTGGCTAACGAACTTGACCTGTGTTTTTGGACTTTAAACCTGTGTGCGAAAGGAAATTCAAATCAGAAAATTCATTAAAAAATTATTGTGTCGTCAGACGACAGACATACAGAAAGACAGACAGAAATGTTCGTAAAAACCATTTTCTTTGACTCAGGGGGTCTTAAAACGTCAAGAAATGACAAAAACTAGATAGGTCTAAAATCACATGAATCTGAGACATTTCATCTAAATAATAAGAATGTAAGTATCTGGAATAAATTTGTTAGATACATTGACATTGTCTGGAAAATTATCTAGTTTTTTAAATATAAAAACCATTCCGCTAAAGGATCTTTTAGAAGGATTTTTTTTCTGAATGTAGATCTTGAACCTGATTCAAAAGGAAAAAGAGAGCAATACTGTTAATACTATTATTATATAAATGGTTATTCTAATTTTAATAAAAATAAGAATACATTTATCAATAATTTTGAAAATTAAATTTAGATACTTATTCCACAACATCCGATACATTTGAAAAATTATATAGGTGGAATAGGGCTATTTTAAACATAAATAAACTTTAATTATGCAAATTATGTCTAATATTTTATTATCTCACTTTTGAGTGATTAATCATTTATTTTACTTAATTTTACAAAACTCTAAATTATAAATTTTATTCAATACAATATAGTGATAAAATTATTAACCTAAAAATTAATTAATCATTTCGCAAAATAAGAAGCATTAAACTATAATGTTCTTGAAAACATTCATATAATTTTTCCTTACTATTTTTTCCTAATTTGAACTTTTATTTATAAAAATTCAATTTATTAATAACCTTCTAAGCTAATTACAAAAATATAAGTTTTAATAGAATTCTTTAATAATTAATAATTCAGTTCACGATGTGAAAAGAATAAAACTATTATTTTTACAGAAACTTTCAAATTATTTGTATTTTATATATTGTTCTAAATGTTAACTTCCATTAGTAAATATTTAATTTATTATAACGGTTTGTAAATTATTCCAGAAAATTCAAGTTTTAATAGAATAACTTAATTATAATATAATGATAATAAATAGTAATAATAAGATTATGTTTAAAATTAATTTTATTGCAACATTCCAATAATTTTTAATTTATATGTATTTTTTCAATTTAAAATTTTATTTTTTAACATTTTATTTATTATTATTATTATCTTATACTAATTCTAGAAAAAAATTTAAACATAATTTTATATAATGTTAAAAATTAAATTCAGGTAGTCATTTCATAACATCGCTTACATTTAAAAAAATTATATAATTTAATGAAATATTCAATTACATAACCCTAAAGTAAATAATAAATTCGTGTTACTCAATAGGAAACAATTAAAACTCAATCTTTATGTAATTTTATATTACAAAAAATGAATCAGCTGATAATTAAATAATCAGTTCAGAACATAAAAAGCATTAAATAATTATCTCCATTGAACTATTCAAATAATGTTTACCTTGTAGCTGTTTGAATGTTTGGATTATTAATGACCTTTTCAACTAATTCCAGAAAAAAATTAATACACATGTACGTATAATTTTGAAAACATAATTCACTCATTTCACAACATTAGAAACATTTGAAATGTTATTTAACTGGAATAGGGGTATTTTAAATCTAAGTAAACTTTTATTATACAAATTATAGCCAATATTCAATTACATAACTTTAAAATAAATAATCACTTTATATGACCTGATAAAGAAAAATTAAAATTCAAGCTTTGTATAATTTGATACCATAAAGAAAACAATTTAGTCAATAATCAATTAATCAGTCACAACATAAAAAGCATTGAACAAATGTTTTCATTCCAACGCTCAAATAAATTTTAGTTCATATTTTTTTCAAACTTGAAGTTTTATTTCTGAACATTTAAAATAATGATAACCTTTTATACTAATTTTCGAAGAAATTAAAACATATGCACATACAATTTTGAAAACTAAACTTAGATACTCATTTCACAACAGCACAAACTTAAAAAAAATTATATAAATGTAATAGAGGTATTATAAAATAAAAAAATTAATTTTTATTACACAAATAATAGCCAATATTCAATTACCGAATCTCGAGGTGAATAATCGGTTTATGTTGAGCATCAAAAGCATTAAAAATTATTTTTTTTTAAATACTCATATAATTATTACATTATATCTGTTTCTTGATTTAAAATTGCGTTTTGATAAACCTAATTGATTAATGACCCATAAAAATAATTACATAAATAATCAATATAAATGTACGTATTAATTTATTATTTTAAAGCATGAAAAACAATTAACATTTATTTTTATTTGAACAATCAAATAATTTTTATTTGACATTTTTCCGAAAAGTTAAATTATTAATAAAATTTTTTAACTAATTTCATAAAAAAGTAAAATGTGTAGAGTAATTATGATTTGCAAAGCATAATTTAGTGAATAATCAGTTTATGTACTTGATTTAAAAAATTAAAATTGAATCTCTGTGTAATTTAGTGTCGTGAAAAAAATTATTCATCTAATAATTATTTTATCTTTTTGCAGCATGAAAAAGTGAACGACTGAACTATAACTGAAAATAATTTAAAATCAATAAGTAAAAATAATTTTTAAAAAAATCCAATAATTTTAACTTTACATTTTTATTTTATTTTTACTTTCATTTTTGAAAATTCGATCTTTTAGTAAACTTTTATACTAATTTCAGAAAAAATGAAAACATTCATGTATAATTTTTAATGTTATATTCAGATACTTATTTCACATTAGAAACATTGACAAAAATCACATATTAGAAATAGAGGTATTTCATATATAAACAAAGTTTTATTATACAAATTATATCCAATACTAAATTACATAACCTCAAAGGGAAAAAATGACCAGGAATTTTTTGAATGCGAGCAAAACCAAGAAATGACAGTGAATTTTCAGGAGAACAAATTTTACTCTACATTTTTTAATTTTATTTCTTCATTTTGAGAAGAATTTAAAAATTTAGTTTTGAATTATTCAAAAATTGGAAATTACAAGCGCTTAAAATTGAAAATTGTTTATAAGAAACATTTTAAGTTAATCAACCGTTAATATAAATTATTAATGATTTCTGAAAGTGAACCGTAATGCGAGTGTCAAAAATAATAAAATAATTATTTTACAGTAGGATTCTGAATCTGTTTAAAATTAAACAATTTACAGATTTCAACTTGAAAATTGAACTATTTCAATTGAAAAGCCTTGATAAGTAAGCAAATTAGAATGCCTGATTCAAACTTTATGAACTACTTTCAATGTGAAAATAAGTTCAAATCATTATGTTCATAATTAAACGCTTTTATTTAATTTAAAATCCTATTTAAATATTGTCTCAGTCTAAAATATACAATATTTAACCCGTTTGATTTTAAATTTTTTTAATGAAAGAATTTCAAAATGAGCAATTATAAATCAAATATTCATAACTAATCAATTTTAAAATTTGATGTTTCAAATAGAAAGCCTTGAATGGTTAAAATTTTAAACTTTAAACGTTACAATTCTTGTTGTAATTTTGGCAAATAATTTTTTTTTCAATTAGAAGGAAAACTTGTTTGTTTTTGAACTTTTATTCAATGCAAGACTAGAAAATTTGGTATTTTTAGCATTTTCATCAAGCTTAGAATCAGGAAATTTTAGTTTCTAGTTTTTGTTAAATTAGCGGTATATTACATTTTTTGAAGGTTTCTATTGAATTAGAAGGAATGAAATTTTTCTTCAATTCAAAAAGGCCTTTCGTTTACTTTTGGAGATTTTTATTGTGTTTGAGGAAAGAATTTTTTATTTATTTTTTTCTTTAATTGGAATAGGATAGAAAAAAATTATTGAATAGAAGGTAGGCAAAAATTTTTATTTTTAGTTTTTCTGAAGTGGAAGAGGGACATTTTTTCATTTTCAAGAATCTTATAGAACTAAAAAAGAGGAAATTTGTGTTTTCAAGTTTTTTCAAGCAGAAAAAGGGACTTATTTTGTTTTGGACGTTTTTATTATCTGGCCCTGATCGGGCATCCCAGTCAGCGCCAGACTTGAAATGATACGACTGATCCGATCAGTGCCAGACTGGGGTATCCATAATGAAGGCCCGATATGGCCCTGACTAGGCCCCTTTAAATTTTCATTTATGAATTATTATTTGTTTAATGAAAAAGTAAAAAATTGATTAAAAATATTCAACTTTATATTTTAAATATTTGAATACAGTTATTAGTTTTATAGACTATTCAAAAGTCCTTGTCATCTTTTGGATCAACTATCGTAACGTGTAAAACAATAAACTTTATGTAAATATTTAAAAAAAAAGTAAAACATTTTTGTTATCGATCTATTTGCTAATTTATGAAATACCAACCGTTTATTAATATTTATCTCAGAAATTCAATGAGAAAAAATAAATTTTATTTTACAAGCGTATGTATAATTTATTTTAACAAAAGTACACAAAAAATTTAATAAAAATTGTTTAGAATTATGTTTATTAAAAATTACTATAAGAATTTTCACTTTAAACTTTTTTTAAAGTGAAATCTAATTTTCAACAAACCGAAAATATTCATTTTTACCTGGTTTGTATGTATAAATTAGAAATTAAAAAATATATATATTATGTTTTATAAATCTTAAATACATTACATATATAGTCACAACAAATTTAAAACAATTCTCAATCATTTTTAAGGTTAGATTTGATAGTGTATATAAATAATTATACTTAGAAACATCTTCATCAACATCTCAATTGCGCAAATAAGGAACGGCAGCAGTGAATTTATGCTTCCTGACCCACAAAGTACTTTTCACGTTTGACATTATTTATAAATTAAATATATCACTTGCGCACCATACATTCATACTGAGTACAACCTTTTGACTTGAGCTGGAGACTCATGCGAAGACATGATGTGACAACAGTCTCGAAACTTCGAGACTTCGAGCAGTATTCTAAAATTATCATTATGCAACCGGGGCCACATTGAGCTGACCGGATCGGGGCCACGTCGGGAATCAGAAACAAATTGAGCAATTTCTTCACGGCAACTTGCTATTATTAAAAATTTATTTGATTAAGCTATCCTACTTGCAAATAGGAACTTTCATAAGGATAATTAATAAATAGTAAAACATTACCTCTTATTGAATCACTTGCCACAAAATACCAATAGTAAATGAATTGATGATAGATTACAAGAAATTAACAACAAAAACCTATTAATAATTCTAATATTATCAAAAAAAATTTGATCTTGAAAGCAATATTACTATCCCATACTATGGTTAAATTGCAGAGAATATCAAAAGACATTTGAAAATTTATAAAATCAGCACTACTTTTATTATAAATTTCAAAATAAATAAAATGATTAAATTAGGCAAAGAGCAATGAGACACCTGAAAACAAACTAACGTAGTTTATCGTTACACATATAGTTGTAAAACACGTTACATTCTACAAACAAAAAGATCTTTGCACATTTGACGAAAAGAACACCAAGGTAGTGTTACATTAAATTATCACTGGTCAACAGCATGTGACCTATGTGCTTATGGAATAAGATTTGTCATTTTCAGAGTAGCTTTTTGTACTGAATCTGAATCTGGCCTCCATTTCTCTGCAGCACGTCAGGTTTTCGAGATTTTTTAGATCAAAACTTTTTTTTAATTTGCAAATCAGCAGATAGAATGTTGTAAAAATTTTTTTTAATGAAAGTCAATATATGATTTAAATGCATTTTTTAATGCAAAATTCAACGGCGGGATTTTTTCTGTGATATCTTATACGGTTGCCGAGATAATCTAAAAAAACTGAGGAGAAACACGAAAAAAAGTGGTTTCACAAAAACTGCATATCTAGCTGAAAAAAATTATTTTCCTACTGTTCCACGTGTGATTATCTTCGTTCTACAATGCCAAAAAAGTTTTAAAAAATAGGCTTCAGGCTTTTACCGTTCGAAAGATACGTGGCAGAGAAGTTGTCTTTTTCTGCAGAGTTGCCAATTTGACGGCTTACACGTACTTGAAGCGAATCATTATACTGTATCTAGTATTTTATTTTACCACAATCTTTAATACGAGGGTGGATTGATAAGTTTCAGGCCTGACCAAGAGATGGCGCCACTAGGCCTACCTTGAGGTGGC
>JAUELO010467721.1:0-12057 GCA_032357855.1 Amphibolips quercusostensackenii
AACTAAAAAACTAATTTAAACAAAACAGTTGAATTTTGACCCAAAAGAAATTATTTTCTTTTAAATTCATTTAATTTCGAAAAAAATAATTAAATTTTCAACCAAAAAGATTAATTTTTCACAGAAAAAAAAAATTTTTAACAAAATATATAAATTTTTAACTAAAAAAGAGCAATTTTCAACAAAAAATTGAATAGTTAAATTTTCAATTGTTATATGCATGTATATTTTATAAAAAAATAATTTTAAATATAAAATTGTTTAATTCAACTAAAAAACTAATTTAAACAAAACAGTTGAATTTTTACCCAAAAGAAATTATTTTCTTTTAAATTCGTTCAATTTTAAACAAAATGATAAAATTTTCAACCAACAAGATTAATTGTTCACAAAAAAAAGAATTTGAAACAAAATATATAAATTTTTAACTAAAAAAGAGCAATTTTCAACAAAAAATTGAATAGTTAAATTTTCAATTGAATAAATTAATTTTCAATTGTTATATGCATGTATATTTTATAAAAAAATAATTTTAAATATAAGATTGTTTAATTCAACTAAAAAACTAATTTTCATTAGAACAGTTGATTTTTTACCCGAATAAAGTTATTTTCTTTGAAATTCGTTCAAATTCAAACAAAATGATAAAATTTTCAACCAAAACGATTAATTTTTCACAAAAAAAAAAAGAAATTATATGAATTTTTAATTAGAGAAGAGCAATTTTCAACAAAAAATGGAATAGTTAGATTTTCAATTGAATAAATTTATTTTTGATTAATATATACATGTATTTTATAAAAAAAATAATTTTAAATATAAAATTTTTTAATTGAACTAAAAAAATAATTTAAACAAAACAATTGAATTTTACGCGAATGAAACTATTTTCTTTTAAATTCGTTCAATTTCAAACAAAACAATAGAATTTTTAACCGTGAAGATTAATTTTTTACAAAAAAAAGAATTTAAAACAAAATATTCGAATTTTTAACTCAAAAAGGTCAATTTTCAACAAAAAATTAAATAGTTAAATTTTCAATTTAATAAATTAATTTTCAATTGATATATACATATATATTTCATTGAAAAAATAATTTTAAATATAAGATTGTTTAATTCAACTAAAAAACTAATTTTCAACAAAACAGTTGAATTTCTACCCAAATAAAAATATTTTCTTTCAAATTCATTTAATTTGGAACAAAATAATAAAATTTTTAACCAAGAAGATTAATTTTTTACAAATAAAAAAAGAATTCAAACAAAATATATAAATTTTTAACTAAAAAAGAGCAATTTTCAACAAAAAATTAAAAAGTTAAATTTTCAATTGAATAAATTAATTTTTAATTGATATATATATATATATATATATATATATTTCATAAAAAAATAATTTTCAATATAAAATTGTTTATTTCAACTAAAAAACTAATTTTCAACAAAATAGTTGAATTTTTACCCAAATGAAATTATTTTCTTTTAAATTCGTTCAATTTCGAATAAAATAATACAATTTTTAACCAAGATCATTAATTTTTCACAAAAAAAAAATAATTTAAACAAAATATATGAATTTTGAACTAAAAAAAAACAATTTTCAACAAAAAATTAAATAGTTAAATTTTTAATTGAATAAATTAATTTTCAATTGATATATGCATGTATATTTCATAAAAAAATAATTTTAAATATAAAATTGTTGAATTTAACTAAAAAACTAATTTTCAACAAAAAAGTTAAATTTTCACCCGAATGAAATTATTTTCTTTTAAATTCGTTCAATTTCGAACAAAATAATAAAATTTTCAACCAAGAAGATTAATTTTTCACAAAAAAAGAAGAATTTAAAACAAAATATATGAATTTTTAATTAAAAAAGAGCAATTTTAAACAAAAAATTTAATATTTACATTTTTAATTTAATACAAATTATTTTCAATTGATATATGCATGTATATTTCATAAAAATATAATTCTAAATATAAAATTGTTGAATTTAACTAAAAAACTAATTTTCAACAAAACAGTTAAATTTTTACCTAAATAAAATTATTTTTATTCAAATTCGTTTAATTTCGAACAATTAATTAAATTTTTAATAAAAAAGATTAATTTTTCACAAAAAAAATTTTTAACAAAATATATAAATTTTTAACTAAAAAAGATCAATTTTCAACAAAAAATTGAATAGTCAAATTTTCAATTGAATAAATTAATTTTTAATTGATATATACATATATTTAAAAAAAAATAATAATTTTGAATGTAAAATTTTTTAATTCAACTAGAAAAGTAATGTTCAACAAAACAGTTGAATTTTTACCCAAATGAAATTATTTTCTTTCAAATTTGTTTAATTTCGAACAACATAATTAAATTTTCAACCAAGAAGATTAATTTTTCACAAAAAAAAAGAATTTAAAACCAAATATATGAATTTTCAACTGAAAAACAGCAATTTTTAAGAAAAAATTGAACAGTTCAATTTTCAATTAAATTAATTAATTTTTAATTGATATATACATGTATATTTCATAAAAAAATAATTTTAAATATAAAATTGTTCAATTCAACTGAAAAACTAATTTTCAACAAAACAGTTGAATTTTTACCCGAATTGAATCATTTTCTTTTAAATTTGTTCAATTTCGAACAAAACAATTCAATTTTCAACCAATAATTTAGTGGCAATTTTTTTATCTCTTTTCAGTCGGAAATGTAACTAAGATATTCAAAATTATTATTTTTTTGGTTAAACAATAACCTTGAAATTGTAACATAAGCTTTACATTTTTTATTGAGAATTTATGTTTTTCAGTCTAAAAGTCAAGTTTCTGGTTAAAAATTTATCGTTTTAAGTTAAAAATGCAACTATTCGATTGAAAATTCAACTATTTAATTTAAAAATTTATTGCTTGATTGAAAATTCAATTACTTAGTTGAAAGTTGAATTCCTGTGTTAAAAATTCATTTTTTTTTTAATTGAAAATTAAACTATTTTAATAAATAATAATTTCTTTTTGTGTACGAATTCATTTTGAGGCGAGAAATTCATTTATTTTATTTTTTATTTAAAATTTAGCATTTCTATTTTGAGTAGAAAATGTTTCTTTTCGGTTAAAAATTATTCTTTTTTGTTCATATTTTTTGGCAGGAATGTAATTATTTGGTTGAAAATACAAAATCAGAGAAATCAAAAATTGAATTTTGGAATAAAAATTGAACTATTTCGTTGAGAATTTAATTATTTTGTTGAAAATTTACCTCATTTGTTTGAAATTAATTTCTTGAGTAAAATTATTTTCTGAACTGGAAATTCAACTACTTAAATTAAAGGTTCATTTTTTTATTTCATCTTTTTAGTAGAAATCTCCTCTCTTTGGTGGAAAACCAAATTATTTTTGGCGTAAAATCAAAATCCTTAAAATTCTGTGGAATATTTCGAAATGTTACGAAATCCTTGTCAATTAACGTTAAATTTTCAATGTAAAAAGATGAAATTTTTGCAAAGCAGTTGAGTTCTTAACCCGAAATTATGAATTTTCAACAAAAAAGATCAACTTTCAACAAAAAATATGAATTTATCACGAAATAATCCAATTTTTTAATAAAAAAACGTGTTTTAAAAAAATAAATAAATTTGTAACTCAAAAGTATCAATTTTATTAAAAAATGGAAAAGTTACATTTTTTTTTCAAAAAATTTAACCTTAAATTACAAAAAATAGTTTAATTTTAAACTAAAGATATAAATTTTTGACAGAAATGAAGAACCTTCAAACAAGAAAATTAATTTTCAACCAAATTGTTTAATTTTAAAAAGAGATAAATTTCATACAAAAAAATACAAATTTTTAACAAAATATATGAATTTTTAACTAACAATAAAAAATTTTTCACCCAGAAAAGAATAGTTTAATTTTCTGTTGGAAAAATATATTTTCAACAAAAAAAATTGAATTTTTAAAAAAACTAAATTAATTTTAAATCTAAAAATAGAATAGTTATGTTTTCAGAGATAAATTAATTTTTAACAATATAAAATATATTCTTGATGGAATAGTCAAATTTATAATCAAGCAGATGAATTTTAAACCAAGAAAATTAAATAAGTGTCAATTTTCTACAATAGAAACTTTGAGTTATACTAATTGAAAGCTGTTTTGTCTTTTGAAATTACTTCTTAAATTAAATTAAATGTCTGAATTAAAAATATATTAATTAATCATGAATAGTAATTATTAATAATATTTTAATTTATTATCCTATATAATCATATCTGAAAAATGTCTTATTTAATTTTTAAGACTTTATAAAAAATAATTTTTTGTCCCCTAAAAATTCAAAAAGAAAATCTGAGAGTCATTTACCAGGTTTTTTAGAAACTTTTAAATGATTAAACTTTAATTATACTTTATTATTTTGGATTGTTTAAACATTTTTTAAATATTAGATAAATTATTTCAAAATTTCTACCAGGAATCCAAAATAAAAATATTATATCTACCTAGCATATTCCTATTACAATTTCAAATAATTAATGTTTATTTACAATAATTTTTACTACTTCTTTGGTTCGGTATTTTTTAATTTTCAGGATAAATTTTTTTTTGAATTTGTAAATTCTCAACCTTATTGTTGAGTTTTAAACCAAAAAAAGATCGGTTTTCAACGAAAAATGAAATAGGTAAATTTTCAGTTAAAAAAAATCATTAAAAAAAATGTTTAACCAAAAATAAAATAATTTACAAAAAAGAGGTACATTATTAAATGAAGTGATAAATTTTCGACTAAAATGATGAATTCTTAACTAGAAAAATGAAATTTTCAACCAAAATGATTAATGTTTGACTAAGAAGATTAATTTCTACCAAAAAGGTAAATTTTTATCCAAAAAAAATCACTTTTAAAAAAAATACAGTTAATTTTTTATTTAAAATAATGAGTGCTCAACCAAAGTTATAAATTTTTATCTAAAATCATAAAATTTGGATAAATCCCTTGAATTTAGTTTAGGAATGTTAAATATTATTAAAATTCTTCAAATTACATGGAGATCACATAATCTTTTAAATTCCCTCGAAATCCTTCATAAAATTGTAGAAATCCTTTAAAACTCTTTAAAACTAAATGAAATCTGTTAAAATCGTTAAGATCGCTTAAAATCTTGAAAGTCTCATAAAAATACCATGAAATCCCTTAAAATCCTTTTAAATCCATTGCAATCCCTGAAAATCTCCAAAAACAGGGTAAAATCCTTAAAATTCAGTAAAATATTCTAAAATATTACAAAATCCTTGTGAATCTTCAAAAAATTCTAAAATCCCGTGTATCGGGTTTCATGTGTGTGCAAAACTGATTGGACAATCAAGTCTTTTTTAAAAAGCCCGGGAGGACGGAAAGCCAAATCGTATTGGTATTATATTCGTTGTCTCTATTGATGTTATCAGGGTGTTTTAAGATTTCAATTGCTTCTATATTTGTTTTTTTTTCTTCAATTTTGTATGTTTTTGCGATGACGGCTGTTTTGCCAAATGAAATGCTATGTCTTGCTTCGTTATGATGCTTAGCTAGTGCTGATTGCGTGAAATGTTTTAGCCTGACTTTACTCTCATGTTTCTTCACGCGGCGGCTCACCGCTCTCCCGATTTCTCTCATGTAGACTTTGCCACAAGAGCAAGGGATTTTATATACTCCAGGATTACGAAGAGGTACCTTTCCATCTTTAGGGTTGTTAAGCAGTTGTCATATTTTGGCATTTTGTTCCGGGAGTGCAAAAAGTCCCTTGCTCTTGTAGCAAAGTCTATATTAGAAAAACCGGAAGAGCGGTGAGCCAACGTGTAAAGAAACACGAGAGTAAAGTCAGGCTAAAACTGCAATGTTCACGAAACATTTTTAAGATTTATAGTTGTGCACACGATTGAAACGCGAAACACATCCTTTTAATTCTAATTATATTTTTGCAATCCTTTTAAAAGCTGTGGGAATCCCTAGAAACTCTTTAAAACTTCCTAGAATATGTTAAAATTATTAAAATCGCTTTCAATCTTAAAAATTCCCAAAAAATCCTTCATAATCCTTAAAAATACATTGCAATCCCTAAAAATCTCTCAATACAGAGTCGGAATACTTAAAATTCAGTGAAATATCTCGAAATATTGCGAAATCCTTGTGAATCTTTTAAACAATTTTTAATGCCGTGAATTCTTTAGAAACTTGGTTAATCCCCTAAAATTAGTTTAAAATGAAAAATATTGTAGCAATTATGGATTTAATGCTTTCACGATGATTTATCATGATAAAAAAAGAATATGTATCGGGTTTTATTTGTGTGCAAAACTGATTGGACAATCAAGTCTTTTTTAAAAAGCCCGGGAGGACGGGAAGCCAAATCAGATTGGTATTATATCCATTGTCCCTATTGATTTTCTCAGGGGTTTTTAAGATTTTAATTGCTTCTCTATTTTTTCATTTAAAAATATTGTACGTTTTTGCGATGACGGTTGTTTTTCCAAATGAAATGCTATGTCCTGTTTTGATATGATGCTCAGCTAGTGCTGATTGCGTGAAATTTTGAAGCCTGACTTTACTCTCATGTTCCTTTACGCGGTTGCTCACCGCTCTCCCGGTTTTCCCAATGTAGACTTTGCCACAAGAGCAAGGGATTTTATATACTCCAGGATCACTAAAAGGTGCCTTTCCATCTTTAGGGTTGTTTAGCAGTTGTCATATTTTTCAAGTGGTTTAAAAATGGTTTAAATATTGTGTTTGTTGAGAATTTACCAAACGCGGTGGGGCACTCTGGCCAATTACAGGTATCGTAGAGAGTATATATAAAATATTCAAACATTTAAACTATATTCAAACCACCTGCGAAAATAGGACAACATCTAAACAACCCTAAAGATAAAAAGACACCTCTCAGTGATCCGAGAGTGCAGAAAATCCCTTGCTCTTGTGGCAAAGTCTATATTAGAGAAACCGGAAGAGCGGTGAGCCAAAGTGTAAAAGAACAGGAGAGTGAAGTCAGGCTAAAACATTTTACGCAATCAGATTCGACCAAACTCCACGGTGAGGCGCTCTGGCCAATCACAGGCATCGTAAAGAGTATATATAAGAACCACATAATCCTGTAAAATCCATGGAAATCCTTTCAGATTTTCAAAAACGAGTTGAAGTTTTTGAAATTCCTTGAAATATTTTGAAATATTACGAGATTCTTTAAAATATTTTAAAATCTCTTTCAATCATTGAATTCCCTGGTTATCCCATAAAATCTTTTTAAAAGCTGTGCAAATCCCTTAAAATTCTTTGAAACTCCTTAAAGTCGGTTAAAATCGTTAAAATCGCCTTAAACCTTTTAAATCCTCTAAAAATCCCATGTAATCCTTTAAAATACATGGAAATCCCTTAAAATCTCTAAAACTGTTTAAAATCCTTGAAATTTCGTGAAATATTTACAAATATTACGAGATCCTTAAAAATCTTTCAAAATATTTTTAAAAAATTACATTCCCTGAAAATCCTTTAAACTCCTTCAAAAAGCTTTATGTTTCCAAAAATAAAATAATATTTAAAATTAAAAAAGAAGAAAAAAATGTGAAATTCTTTAAAACACCCTGAAATCGGTTAAAATTCTTAAAATTGATTAAAATCATTAAAATACCATAAAAAACACTTGTAATATTTCAAAATCCATGAACATCCCCTAAAATCTCTAAAAACTGTTTATAATCCTTGAAATTCCTTAAAATATCACGAAATATTACGAGATTTTTCAAAATCTTTTGAAATACCTTGCAAACAATTGAATCCCCTGGTGATCCCATGAAATCATTTAAAAGCAGTGAAAATCCCTTAAAATTTTTTAAAACTCCCTAAAAGCGGTGAAAATCTTTCAAGTCATCTAAAATCTTTAAGATCCTATAAAAATCCTATGTTAACCATTAAAATAAATGAAAATCCCTTAAAATCTGTAAGAACTGTTTCCTTTTGAAATTTCGTAAATTCTTTTAAAATATTTCAAAATCTCTTAAAATGTATTAAAATCTTTTAGCATTTTTTTAAATGCCTTTAAATCTTTTCAAATCCGCGGAAATCGTTTCCAATTCCCCCCACTTCTTGTGCAATATTTTAAAATCTCTCGAAATCCCCTGAAATTCCTTCAAGTTTCATAAAATCCCTTTAAAAAATCTCTATAAATCCCTTTAAATCTACTTTAATCCGCGGAAATCGTTCTGAATTTCCGCCACTTCTTTTGAAATATTTTAAAATTTCTTAAAATCTCCTAAAATTCCTTTAAAAAGATATCTTTAAATCCCTTTAAATCCTTTTTAATCCGCGAAAATCTTTGCTGATTTCCGCCACTTCTTTTGAAATATTTTGAAATCTCTTATAATCCTCTAAAATCCCTTCAAGTCTGTCAAAATATCTCTAAAAAAATCTCTTCAAATCCCTTTAAAACCTTTTTAATCCGCAAAAATCGTTCCTGATTTCCACTAATTCTTTTGAAATATTTCAAATTTTCTTTAAAATCCCCTAAAATCCCTTTAAAAAGATATTTTTAAATTCCTTTAAGTCCTTTTTAATCCACGAAAATCGCTGCTAGTTTTCGCCACATCTTTTGAAATATTATAAAATCTCTTAAAATCTTCTAAAATCCCTTCAAGTCTGTCAAAACCCCTTTAAAAAATCTTTTTAAATCCCTTCAAATCCTTTTTAATCCGCGGAAATCGTTGCTAATTTCCTCCATTTTTTTAAATATTTTAAAATTTCTTGAAATCTCCTAAAATTCCTTTAAAAAGATATCTTTAAATCCCTTTAAATCCTTTTTAATCCGCTGAAATCGTTCCTAATTTCCTCCAATTCTATTGAAATATTTTAAAATTTCTTGAAATCTCCTAAAATTCCTTTATAAAGATATCTTTAAATCCCTTCAAATCCTTTTTAATCCGCTGAAATCGTTCCTAATTTCCGCCACATCTTTTGAAATATTATAAAATCTCTTAAAATCCCCTAAAATCCCTTCAAGTCTGTCAAAATACCGTTAAAAAAATCTCTTCAAATTCCTTTAAATCCTTTTTAATCCGCGGAAATCGTTGCTAGTTTCCGCTACATCTTTTGAAATATTTTGAAATCTCTTGAAATCCTCTAAAATTCCTTCAAGTCTGTCAAAATCCCTTTCAAAAATCTCTTTAAATCCCTCTTAATAATTTTTAATCCGCAAAAATCGTTCCTAATTTTCGCCACTTTTTAAAAAATATTTTAAAATCTCTTAAAATTCCCTAAAATCCCTTAAAGTCGGTCAAAATCCCTTTAAAAAAAGTCTTTTTAAATTCCTTTAAGTAATTTTCAATCTGCGGAAATCGTTCCTAATTTCCGCCAATTCTTTTGAAATATTTTAAAATATCTCAAAATCCTCTAAAATACCTTTGAAAAATCTCTTTAAATCCCTTTAAATCTTTTTTAATCCGGAGAAATCCTTTCTAATTTGCGACAGTTCTTTCGAAAATATTTCAAAATCTATTAAAATCCCTTTAAGTCGCTTAAAATACCTTTAAAAAAATCTCTCAGAATCCCTGTAAATCCTTTTAATCCGCGGAAATCGTTTTTAATTTCGGCCAATTTTTTTGAAATATTTTGAAATCTCTTAAAATCCCCTGAAATTCCCTCAAGTCCTTTAAAATACCTTTAAAAAACCTCTTTAAATCATTTAAATTCCTTTTTAATCCGCGGAAATCGTTCCTTATTTCCGCTACTTCTTTTGAAGTATTTTGAAATCTATTAAATCCCTAAAATCCCTTTAAGCCTCTTAAAATCCCTTTAAAAAATCTGTTTAAATTCCTTAGAAACTTTTTCAATCCGCAGAAATCGTTTCTAATTTCTACCAATTCTTTTGAAATATTCTCATATCTATTAAAATTACTTCAAGTCGCTTAAAATCCGTTTAAAAAAATCTCTTGAAATCCCTGTGAACCCTTTTAATCCACGAAATTTATTTTTAAATTTCTGCCACTTCTCTTAAAATATTTTAAAACCATTGGAAATCCGTGAAACTTTTCGTAATTCTTATAAATCTTGTGAAATCCCTTCAGATTTTTGAAATCCTATTAAAATCCTTTGAAATCTTTTGAAATCCCCTACATTTAAAAAAAATATTTTCAAATAGATTCCTTCATACCTCTTAAAATTGAATTTAAATGTGAATTTAAATACTAAATTGCTTGTCATACGCGGAAATTTCATTAACAGCTCTATTCATCCAGACATATTCAATACACAACATACGCAATAATTAAGTAAAATGAATAATATTCTTTAATGAATTATCAATATGTTATGTAATTATATATCGGCTATTATTTTTACACTAAAAGTTTATTTACTCTTTAAAATACCTCTATTACAATTATATACTTTTTTTAAATGTTTGTGATGTTGTGAAATGAGTATCTTAATATAATTTTCAAAATTATATGTACATATATTTTAATTTTTTGAAAGATAGATTGTTTAGCAATGCAATTTCAAATGTAAGGAAAAATATCTTGTAAAAATTATTTGAATGTTTTAATAAAAATAAATGTTTGATACTTTTCATGCTGTGAACTGATTTATTAATTATGAAGTGATTCTAATATACATAAATTTTCTAGAATTAGTTCAAAAGATTCTCAATGAACAAAATTGTCAGAAATGGAAGTTTAAATTTAAAAAATTTAAAGTAAAAATTATTGGAATGTTTTAATTGAAATAATTGTTTATTGATTTTTATGTTGAAAACTAATCAATTAATAGGTGTCTCTTCAATTTATTTACAATATTAAATTATATAAGGATTTATTTTTTATTTAAAATACATCTATTATAATTATATAATTTTTAACAATGTTTGTAATCTTGTGAAATGAGTATCTGGATTCAATTTTCAAAATGATATGCAAATATGTTTTTATGTGTTCGAAAATTAGTATGAAAGGTTATTAATAATTAAAATTTTCAGTAATGAAATTTTTATTTGAAAAAAAAAATATATATATATATATATATATATATACATATATAAAGTAAAAATTATTTGAATATTTTAAGAAAAGTAATTTTTTAAGGCTTTTTATGTTGTGAACTCATTAATTGATTGTTGACTGAATAATTTTTGTGACAATATTAAATTGCATAAAGATTGAATGAGCCTCTGAATCCCATAATCAAAATTAAATTAAAAAATGAAATAAAAAAAATTATTTAGAAAATAAGTATATAACGTAAAAATTATTTGAATGTTCCAATGGAAATGATTATTTAACGCTTTTTATGTTGTGAACAGAATTCTTACGAATCCTTACTTCTAAAATTTTTTTTCCAATATTTTAATACCCGGAAAATTATTTTTATTATTTTTTAGATGAAAGCAGATTAGTGCTCGAATTGGCGTTCTTGTCGATTTCTATTTGAGGCTCATAAAATATCTTACGTAAAAACAACTCATAAAATTATACGATAACATGAGAAAATTGAAAGTGTGTGTATTGTAGTAAAAAGTGGAAGGACAGATAAAGATACCTATGCCTTTAAATTCAAGGAAATATTTAGACAAATTTATATGAACTGCTATTAATAGTTTATTGCTTCATATGTTTATTATTAAATGCGTAGAATCCTTCATGTGTTAAATTACCTCATATATTTAATTCCCTCATCTATAAAAGTTCAGAATTTTATTGGTGAGGCCGCAATAACGAATCGCGATGAAAAATTTTTTTTGCAATGATAGTACTTGTTGATAGTGGAAGAAATGTTTTGCTATTTCAGCAAATAATAAATGTGATATTCCAGCAAAATATTTTCTCTGCGTCAGCAAAATATTTTTTTTGTTGTTGTGGGAACGAGGGTCACTGACGCATATTCAATCTACAGGTATTTTTAATTTAATTTTATTATAATTTTTTTTACTTTTTTTGCCACACGTAGACTTGAATTTTGACACGCTTGCTGCATGAATTTATGATTGCTGAACACCTGCTTTTAGGTCAAAGAAATTTCTTTTTGGCAT
>JAUELO010467752.1:0-12055 GCA_032357855.1 Amphibolips quercusostensackenii
TTTTGGCCAAACAATAAATTGGTTGAAAACTGTAAAGGTTAAATTGCAAACGCTCGACTAATCTTGCATTCGTCTTGCGAATTCAGTATGATGCAGGATGTGGGTAAGGAATAGAAAAACTTGAAAAAATTTAAAAAGGAAAACATTTAATTTATAACTAAAGGTTGTATTTCTAAACAATGTCATCACAAAAATGTTTCGTTTGTGTAAACTTTTATCGATACATTAGGCGCTCAAAATATCTATTTAAAAACGACATCACACTATTATGGACTTAACAGGTTTCAATTCTGAAAGCCTATTAAACTTGTCTCTTCTAGCTAGCAGTTCTACTATTTGGTTAAATAATAAATTGTTTCTTGTTGACAATTCGTCTATACTACTGTTGAATGCCAATAAATTTTTGTTTATTCAAAATTGAACTACTTGGTCGAAAGTTAAAATACCTTGTTAAATATTCATTTTATATTGATTATGGATTTAAAATTTCATTATTCTATTTTCAGTGAAAAGTTGATTGTTTTGAGTTGAAATCCTGCAATTTAGTTAAAAATTTTATTATTTTATTGTTTAATTTTTTTCTCTAAAAACTTTTGAATCATTCTATTTTTGGTTGGAAATCCAACAATTTAGTTGTAGATTTATTTATTGCATTGTTACTTTGTCTTTTCTGGTACAAAATTTATCTTTTGTATTGAAAATTGAATTTCTTTTTTTTTCATTTTTTTCTATTTTTGGTTAAAAATTCTGAAGCTTGTTTATAAATTTATCTCTTCTTATGTAAATGTATCTTTTTTAATAAAAATTGTTTTTTTTTTGTTGAAAATTTAGTTACTACTTGGTTCAAAATTAAATTTTTTTTATAAATTTCATTTTATTATTTGAAGATTTATCTCTGTGGTTGAAAATTAAATTACTTTGTTTTCAATTAAAAATTGATCGTTTTTAGTTGAAAAGTCAACAATTTCGTTGAAAATAAATACATTTTATGGTAAGTTCATCTTCTTTGGTACAAAATTAATCTTCTTGATTAAAAATTAAACTTCTTTCCTCAAAAATTTATTTTGTTATTCAAAGAGCGATCGGTCTTGCTAAAAAATAAATTATTCTGCTTAAAATTGTTTTTTATTATTAATTTTCTCAACTAAAAATTTCATTATTGTAGTTTTAGCTGAAAATTCAACAAATTATGCGAAAATTTTCATATTTGATTATAAGTTAGTCTTTTCTGTTACAAAATATCTTCGCGATTGAAAATTGAGCTTTTTTGTTTAAAATTCATTTTATTATTTGAAAAGCCTTCTCTTTTTGAATAAAAGTTTCAATATTCTATTTTAAAATAAAAATTTAAAAATTTTGTTCGAAATTTATATATCTTAATGCAAATTTATATTTTTTGGTGAAAAATTAATCTTCTCTTTTAAAAATGCAGTTACAGCTTGGCTGGAAATTTAACTTCTTTGTTAAAATCCATGTTATTATTTGATGATTCATCTTTCTGATTGAAAATTAGACTTCTTTTTCCAATTCATTGATGAATTTTATTGTGTTTTTTTTTTGTACAACATTAATCTTTTTTTTTTTTTTAATTTAAGCTTTTTTGATGAAAATTTATTTTATTATTCAAAGAATCATTTCTCCTAATGAGAATTCAACTTTTTGATTAAAATTTTTTTTAAAAATAATTCTTTAACCAAAAATTTCATTTATCTGTTTTTTGTTGAAAATTCAGCAATTTGGTTGAATATATATGTATTTTATTGTAAATTAATTTTTTTTGGTAGAAAATTAATCTCTTTGGATGAGAAATGAGCTACTACTTGGTTAAAAGTTTATTTTATTATTTGAAGAGCCTTCTCGCTTGCTAAAAATTTAACTATTCTGTTGGGAATTTGTTTTTTTTTTATATAATTTTTTTACCTGAAAGTTACATTGGTCTATTTTTGCTTGAAAATTAAACAATATAATTAAAGTTTATGTATTTTATTACAGAATTATTTTTTTGGTAAAAATTTGATATTTTTGGTTCAAAATTAAACAATTTTAATAAATATATAACTATTTTATTGTGTGTTCGTCATTTTTGATAGAAAATTAATCTTTTCGATTTGTTTATCTGCATGTTTAATCATTCCATTTTAGTTATAAATTCAGCAATTTGGTTGAAAATTTCGGTGTTTTATTATAAGTTTTTTTTTTGGTAGAAAATAACTTTTGTCAATTGAAAATTAATTACTTGGTTGAAGGTTGAACTTCTTGTTCAAAAATTCATTTTATTATTTGATCTATTCATCTTTTTTATGGAAAATTGTTTTTTTTAGGTAATTTTTTAACTGCAAATTTAATCATTCTATTTTTGTTTAAAATGGAGATACAATGTCCTATTTTAAACAAAAATCTGTAAATTTACGATTTTTTTAAATTTTATTTTACTATATAAGCAAAAATAACATTTTATATATTATATAATATTTCAGATATTTTCATTATTATTATTTGAATGTAGCAAATACATCGATTATAAGAAAAATAAACTGTTTTAAAATCAATTTAAATACTTATCCTATTTAGGAAAAACGAAATTATTTACAAATTCATGATTGTTCACTATTAAAATGTTAACATTTTGTATATCAAAAATTGACGTATGCGCGCTACAAGCGCGCGCATGACGATCTAGTAAGCGATTTTTAAAAAAATTCATCATTTTTCCTTATTTTTAAGAAACTTACCCCCCTCCTTCTAGTTCATTTTTTAAAATGCAAACTGAATCAATAGAACCCAGTAAGAGAGTCCTGCTATTGTTGGGCGAAAAGTCTACTATGTTTTTTTTACAAATTGGCCTCAAATTCAGGCAGTCTTCAATTCGTGTAAAAAATTATAAATTTTTCCTTTTGATAATTATATTGTTCTAGATGTAACCTCAAGTAAATGAATAACAAAATAAATTTAAAGATCGTATGACCGGCGCGACAGACGTCAGAACATAGAAAGATGAACGTTTCTCAAAAACCACTGGTTGATCCCCGAAAGATCTGTATACTAGGATTACATATGAAGCTTGGGATCGTGAAAAACTACATCATAACGATCAATAGAAACAGAGAAGCAGGTTTTCTTTATTTGAGAAGGAAATTCCCTAAACTTAGTGACTTAAAAATTAAGGAGGGAGTTTCTAAAGGACCACAAATACGACAACTGATGCTAAAAGGCGATTTTAAAAAGATCTTGACTGAACATAAGAGACGAACGTGGTTGTTAGTGAAAGCTGCTATAGCCAATTTCTTAGGAACAGGAAATCCAGAAAATACAAATACTTGATCGATACGATGTTAGAAAGCTTCCAGGAAATGAAGGTGAACATGCCATTGAAAATCCACATGATGCACTCTCACTTGGCCTTCTTCACAGAAAATATGGGAACAGTTAGTAATAAACATGGTGAAAGACTTTAACAAGATATCGCTACAATCAAGAAGAGGTACAAAGTTAAGTAAAGTGTGAACGTTTTAGCAGAGTACTGTTGGAATCTCATGATTGATGAACTAAATGCTCAATATCGCCAAACGTGCAAGAGGAAAAGTTTCTAATCATTTGCAGCAATTTCTCTGCCATGTATCTTTCGAACAGTGATAGCCCGAACACTATTTTTTTTTATTTTTTTGGCCCTAAAAAACGAAGAGAATGACACCTGTTGACCAGCTTGCTTCTGTGATATCTTATACGGTTTTCGAGATAAACTAGAAAACTGACAAAAAACACAAAAGATAGTGGTTTTACAAAAAATTGCATATCTAGCTGAAATTTTATTTTCCTCGCAGTCACAGGTGTCATTGTCTTCATTTTTTAATGCTGAAAATTTTTTAAAAAATTAGGGTTCAAGCTATCACCTTTTGTAAGGTACATGGCAAAGTAGTTGTCTCTTTCTACGGAGTTGCCAATTTGGCGGCTTACACGTACTTGCAGCGAATCATTGTCTTGCGCCTTTAAAATATCTATTCTTTATGTTGTTAGCTTTTGTTGAAAAAAGGTGATAAATTGCTGCTTAGTGTCAAAAACTTTTGCTCTTGCATGCTAGACGATGCTGAACATTTAGTTCATCAGTCACGAGATTCCAACAGTGGTATGCCAAAGCGTTAACACTCTACTTACCTTTGTATCTCCTTTCGATTGTAGCGATATTTTGATGAAATCTTTAACTATGTTTATCACTAACTGCTTTCATATTTTACGGAAAGAAGTCCAAGTGAGCGTGCATCATGTGAATTTTTGGTAAAATGTTCACTTTTATTTCCTAAAAGTTTGCCAAATTCGTAACTATCAAGTATTTGTTGTTTCTGGATTTCCTGTTTCCTAAGAAATTGTCTATAAGAGCTTTTACTGATATCAAAACTCCCTGCCTAATTTTTGAGTCTGTCCTAGGTGCATAGAAAGCAACAATGTTTTGCGTAACTAGATTGCAATCCGAGAAGAATTCCTATTAGTTTAAAATCACAAGAGATAAACAATTTATGTAGCTCTTGATTAATTTTATCAAGTTAAAGTTTCATGACATTATAGCACTCTTTCATAATGGTGGCATGAGCAGCGGGTATTGATGGATATTCGTTTTTGTTGTGCAAAAGAGCAGCTTTCAAACTGTATTTGTTCGAATTAATGAGTAAACGCCAATTCTCTGGTTGATATTTATGACCGATGACCTTTATTAGTCCATCTACATCGTTGCAATTGATGAGACTATCTTGGCTAGAAAAAAATGGAGTTGAATCTTTCTTTTAATTTCGATGAGAGATTTTTACATCTTTTCCAAGCAAATTTTTTTTCCTTGAGTCTAGAGCCCAAGATTTCAGCCTCATTTTTAGATAAATTTACATCTCTTATCAAATCATTTAATTCTTTTTGATCGAATAATTGTGGCTAGTTTCTGGTCGGCTTATATTCCATAGTTTGATTTGATCAGAATAATTGATTTCTACTGCTTTGCGTTTTGTGGAATTAACCGAGAGATACTCTATACGGTCAGACGCAGCTTTTGTCACGGAAGTAACATAAGGGAGAATTATGGAGTTTTTGCACCTCGGTAAGTAGCCAATAACATTTCTTAAACAGAAATATCAATTATTATTATTAATTACATTCAGTGAAATATTTTCAAAAAATTTGTTATATTTGTGATTATAAGGTTTCCTATAAATATCAAGATTTTTCACGTATCTGTTAATCTAAACTATATTCAAAAATTTTCTCATTTTTTGGCTGCTGATCCGAAGAAGGTAAGTCTTATCAAATTGTCGCTTGTCACTAAAATGATTTTAGTTAAATTATGTTATATTTTCATTTTTTCATTTTTCTACATCTTTAATTAAATATCGTATATACTTGTGAAACTTGTATGGTATTTTTCCTTTAAAAATAATTTAAAATATTAAAAATTGTATTCTGAGTAATTATGAAAAATCAGTTTAGGATTTTGAAGAGTAGCTTAAATTGTCTTTGAAATACGTTTATCAACCATCGTGGAACGGGATATGTGTATGTAATTATGATTTACAGAATCGGAGGATTATTTTTTTGAATAAATGAAGCTTTTATAAATTTTAAAAATTTGATAGCTATAACGATAAGAATGAAAAATAAAAGCGATAAGAATACTTCCAATGTAGACTCTATTAAGGAAAAGTCTATTTGTAACCTTAAATTGATTTAGGAGATATAAACATGAATATCTGTGAAGAACAAGCTTGACGCCTATGAAACATAAAAATGTGTTCAAGATATCAGTTACATACTCCAATTAATCGCTAGAATATTAATTAGTCCAATTGGTTACTGATTTTTTTATTAACGCGTGAATCAGTTTCACTTTCAACTGCGAAAAATAATGATCGTTCATACTGTGTTTTATATCTTGACGTTGATTCTTAGAACTATTGGTAAATATAATACTATAATATATATCCTTATTTTTCAGATAATCTTAAACTTTGCTAGATTAAAAATTTCGGCGTCGTAACATTTATTTTATCCTGATGATTATTATTTTTCAAACCCTATTTGAGTTTGTGTTAAATAAATACGTCAAGTATCTCCTTAAAACTATAAAAAAATCCATGAAAACAAAAAATTATTTTGCCATATGCGTCACCGTAACAGATATTCAAATTAACTAGTATCTTTTGCATAATGGCTTATTCACCTGTCGACAGTTTCCAACTGAAACTTGGTTGAATCTTATCAGCACAAGACTTGTTTTAAATCCTGTGTTTCAGAATGACAAAAATTTTTTTTTATTTCTATTCGTACAGACATCTTATAATTTCCTATCAAAATTTTCTCATTAAAATTTTGTGAAATATCATTGCCACAGGATATGCATTAAATTCTATGCGCTAGAAATAAAAGTATTATTAATCAAATTTAAGCTATTAGTTAATCAAAAGTATATACAGACTAAATTTATTAACTTTTCACACTCTCAGGAGTGAAATGAATTTTGAGTGAATCTAAGGAATTATCAAATACCAAATGTATCATATCCATTTTCTTATGGAAGTCTAAGGATTTCATAAAAATGTAAAATTTCTATTAACATTTGTACACTGAAGCATTACTAAAAGCTGGTTTTATTTTAGGAACAGAATGTATAAGCTGGATAATTTTGTAGACGATTATTAGTGATTCACGAGCATTTGTATTCCAAATAAGTCAATAGTCTGTTTCTTTCTGCAGAGTTGAGTTTACAGTTTGAATGTTTGCCTAATGGCGCACCTGTTTCTGGTGTTTCACGTAGCGGCCCATCTTTTTCTTCGTTTTTCGACATACAAGATCATCCTACCAGTACTCTTCCTTCTGACAGACCTAATTCTCCGCTTAGGTCTCCTTCTCCTGCCGAGCCTACTCAACGTGTGAGGTCTAGGTCTCCTTTTGAGAGCATAATTTGTCCACCTACAAGGCTTCCTTTTTCTGATGGACTTGGATATGGGCTTGAAAAACTTGAATTTATTCGTCTAACTTCGACTTAAAACCCTCACCGGCAATTCGAACTTCGAAGATACACTTTCCCTCCGGACCAACGCATTAAACTAAAGGCAGGATATAACACATTTCCGTCCGTGCCAACCCAAGAACAAATTGTATTATCAACATTCAGTGGTGACGTCTTTGCAATATTGACGAGTAATCGTACACTTGTAGGAATATACAAAAATAATCCTCGCACTAGATCTAACGGACGGGCGAAAATAAACATAGAGAGCGGCAAAACTACCCTATTGACCCAAGATGAAATTGTAGAAACTCCAGTAGGCCTCAATCGATTAATCCAGAATAATTTCAGAATAGAGCATGTGAACCATCCAGATATGTAAGTAACATTTAAAAATGAACTTAAAAGTGTTAGTTTTTTCTTAAGCCCTTTCTAGACACATTGTTAAAATAAAGTAACTAAAGTGACATTTTTAGATAAAGATATCACTTTATTGAGTCTTTTTCTTAATTAAAACAGAGGACTAAAGTATGAGAATGTTTCACTGCATATTTTTGCGTTACTTTCAAATCTCTTTTAAATCATTTTAATTCCCTTAAAATTATTTAAATTTGATCAATCTGTTCTATATTTTTATTTTTTTATTTCAATTTTTCAAGAAGACTTTTAGATTCTCCTTAAATTATTATGCATTTTATCAGATTTTTATTCACTAATTATGTTCGCACTCATTGAACAGAATTTAATAGGGTATTTTTGCATTAAAAGAATGTTGTTCTATTCACTTAACTTATTTTATAATTAATTTTTAATTCGTATGACCTTTTCTTTCGACGGACCGTCTCCTCCTGCCGTGCTTGGTTTTCGAAATAGCTCCAGGTCTCGCCCTGCATTTTCGTTTTCTAACGTACTTGGATATGGACTTGATAAACTTCAATGCATTAGACTTCGTTCCAAAAAAAATCCGCACCGCCTGTTCGAACTTCGAAGATACACTTTTCCTGCAGATAAACCAATAAAAATACTCGCAGGACGACATGGGTTTAGGCCTATTCCAAGCCAAGAACAAATTGTATTATCAGCATTCGATGGTAATATCTTTGCAATATTCGAGACTAGTAACGTTCTTGCTGGAATATATGCATATATTCCTCGCATTAAAAAAGAACCACGGGCAAAAATAAACATGGAAAGCGGCACGATTACTTCCTTGACCACAGATGAAATAAGGGAAATTCCAGTAGGCCCTAAGCGCTTAATCAAAGCTTGTTATGTAATAGAGCTTGTAAATTAAAAATTATACACCCCTTTAAGAAATATGAAAGTGTAATATCAAATTGTTGACAATATAAAATAATTTAAATTTGTTACAAGTAACTATTATTTACGAAACTATAATTAAATGCCAACATATCGTTACTCTTAAGAATTCTACTTGTATCTTTTAGCAATGCCCGATCCAGCCTTTTTTACAATCAAATTGAATAAGTTCCGTTTTATTCACTCACGCGAGTAGTTTTTAGAGAAATATTATGATAGGTTTATAACGAGTTATCGTTAATGATTTTCCTATAGCGAGAGCACCATAATGTATATTAAAACAAATTTGACCGCTGAACAATTTTTTGTAAAATTAGTTAGCTATATTGAACATTTTCATTTTGCGCCGTAACTGTACGATAAATATATATATTTTTTTGTATTAAATCTGCAAATTAGACCGTTTAAACATGAGTAGACTTTCACCTGAGATTATTTTATCCAATATAAAAATGTTGTGTAGCGATACATCTCAAAATCGTCGCAATTATTATTGTCAAAAATCTACATGGCTCTTTATTGCTTTAAATTGTTTTACATCTAGAGTCTGAATTTAAAAAATTGAATCTAGAAGCAATTTTTTAATAGAAAGAATAACATAAATTCGTGTGTAAAACAGGAAACATCTTCAATTATTTAAAAGAATTGCAACGTTGAATAAAAAATGTGAAATATCCAATAAATCATTAAAAATATTGAACACGTTTTATGTTTGAATAAGATAATTTGAAGATGTACTTTTTTTCTTTTAATGTTACGTACAATTAAAACAAACAGAGCTTTCTTTTAAGTTATATTTATAATTAGAAAAGTTTCTTACGTTTTGGCAACTATTGCGTGCCTTTTTAAAGGTAACCCAAATATAATTACAATTAGTTAGTTATATGAAGTCCGCAGAATGAACGACGCCTCAAATAAACGAATTTGAATAATTGTGGGCCCGAAAAGAGAGCTCTACCTGATACATTTGTGAGTTTCTTTACTTGGGGGTGATCGTTAAAGAGTTTGATCAACAGGCCGGGGCATAGCAGTGTTGCGAAACGACCGTGTGGTTTGAATAAACAAAAGGTCAATTTTGATCAATTAATAATGTCTGCACCCTTCCCCTCCAAACTACTTTCTTCCTGGTCAAGTGAGTCCCACTAACCTTAAAAGGGGTATGGCTCAATGATATAATCCGAATAAAATTGATGCAAGGATTATTATTCTTATTATTATGAAACGACATCTCGAGACACTACAGGTCGTTTTGTGGTTCGACTACCATTACGAGAGGATGAATTAATTTAAGCCTAATCTGGTGATACTGCGTTAAAGTATTTGCAATACTTATAAAATCGATTTTAGGAAAAAGTAGCTTTAAAAGAAAATAATTCCAAATTCATGCAAGAATACTCAGACTTTGGATATATGTTTCCTGCATAATCTAGCAAAGTAGATCCAAAGGACACAGTAGCTTATCTGTGACATCATAGTGGAATGAGAGGGGCAACTAGCATAAGTGAATTAAGTGCTGTTTTTATTGCAAAAAAAAAAAGTTTCGAATTTTTTTAAAATGATGTTTAGCTCATGAGAGCTACATTTATGAAGAACTTAAATGAAATTATGTTAAGATTTTGATGGTACAAAATTGCGATAACAACAGATGTAATTAAAATGTATGGTCAAGTATTAGTTTAACTAGGAGATTGCAAGCTTCAAAGAATCAACTTAAATTTCAGAAACACGAATCTGTTCAAGTATTTGAATGAAACACTGCAAGGACTTCGTCAACTTGCTACTATAAAACGCAATATATATCTGAAGACAACGTCAGTTGTATTCTGTGATTCTTACTCAGCTAACATCAAGCTCATCCAAATTTCAATAAGAGTCATTCGCGAAAACGCAGTTAGAGGTTATCTTCATAGATCTTGCGACACGTCTACAAAGGCATATGGCGCTTGCAATTACATCCAGATTTTTGTCAACCTTTGACATCCATCGACTCTATTCTTGTGCTTAAAATCTAAACTTGCATCAGACATAAAGATTTAATTTTTTTGATTAGAATCGTGCGAAGTACCAACTTTAGCAAGATTGATGCAGGATACAAGTAGACGTTTTAGACGTCCATTTCGGAGTGAAAAGCAGATTATCAAGGACAGATTAGTCATTTTCTAAAAAACATTTGATTCTTTTTCCAGCAAAAAGTAAATCAACATGATTGATATTTGTATGAGAGCTTTTTAGATATTCACACACTGGGCCATAAGCTTTGGTGTCAGAAGTTGGCTTATGTTTTTGGCTAATGATTTAAAGAAATTTCATTCTGCATGAAGCGCAGAAATGTATATGTATCTTTTGCAACAAGTCACTTTAAATTAATCAACTTATAGGACAAGTACTGCAAAAAAGAGTCGTATTTTTTTTGTCACCGGAATTAATTCTGGTAAACCAATTATCACTTTGGTCAACAAGGGCAGTAGTAGAAAGACATAATTGTCTCATATCGCACTTTTTATTTACTCCTTTACGAAAGCAATTCACCTCGAATAGTTTTTGCGTTGACAATAGAAACATTCATAGCAAAATTACAAAGATTCGCAGCTAAAGGAGTTCTCTCTAAAAGTTGTTTAGCGATAATGAAACAAATTTTACATGGGTCGATAAAGAGCTAAAGATCAAGCTTGCAAAATTGGAAAAGGATTCACTTCAAGATGATTTAATTCCAGAAGGAATTCAGTGGAATCTTATACCTCTAGTATCGTCGCTTATGAGTGGATTATAAGAAGACTTGACGCTAGGAATCTTCTTAATTAAAGAATTAATCTAAAGCATTCTAAGTGCTAACCTGAGCGAAACCTAAGCAAATTGGTTAAAAAGATGGTAGTTATGTCAGTCAATGGTTTAAAGTTTCTGGAGTAGATGGCCTCCAGTATACTTTAGTTCTATGCTATCTGAACTCAAATAGCGAAAAATTAAAAAAAGGGCTCCAGATCAAAGATATGGTTCTCATGCAAGATGAATTCGACAAATGAATGAAAGCTTGAAAGAATGATCAAAACTCATCAAGGAAGAGATGAGATAACACGTGCGGCTACTATCAGTACTCAAAATAGACAATTAAAACGTTCTCTCGCAAAGTTATCTGAACTATTCACAAACAGCGAATAAAATTAACCGCAATTAATATAGTGGGCGAAACGTATTGTTGCGTGCAGATGTAGCAAAATATACATTGTTAAAGTCACATTGCGTGACGTCTTTCCAGGGTGAGAAGTCAACGCTCCCGCGTTGACGAACGCGATTTTTCGGTGACCCCTCTACCTGATGAATGGTGAAAACGCTTAAGTGTTGTATAATTTAAAATTTGATGTTTCTATGTCATATGTGATTTGTAACGCGAACAAAGCGATATATTTTTTTACGCTGAAATGATTACGAAACATCAATTTGATGTGTTTCTATACAATAGGTTTCAATGTATGGTGTGACGAGTATGTATGTAATAATTTACAATTTGCATCCTACCGTTATCATATGCAAATTAAGAATAGCATTTCTAGGAACTATTGGCTTTTTTAAATTTTGAAGTATATTATTTTATCTTAAAATCATCAATGAATATTATTTGCTAGTTTGGTAAAACGCCTATTATGCAAGATGTGAGGAATGATTTCTTTTTAACCCGTTGTTAAATGGGAACTCAAAAATAGACTTTTTGAAGTTCTACCTTAATTTTTACTTCATCATGTGGACTATATGAGG
>JAUELO010467778.1:0-12055 GCA_032357855.1 Amphibolips quercusostensackenii
GGGCTGATTGTTTCAAAACTGATCCTAAATCAATCGAATCATGAAATCATAATCAATCAATTAATCAATCGTCTCAATGTGTATGTGATCATTATCTGTCTCATGACTGCAGTCAATCAATCACCATCGATCATCTCTCAGTGCCGATGGTACAGCGGGCACCGATATTTATGTGACAGGCGGACGCGAGAGCTCTAGCGAAGAAGGCAGCTGCTGCCGGTCTGCTGATTGGTCCAGACTCCGACAACGGAGTCACAGCGGAGCGGTGGAGACACTGTACTCCGTGCTGCCTTCTTATGTCCTCGAAAGCCTCGCGTCCTTTTACAAAATTGTACATTTTTATTAAAAATTTAAAATATAAAATATTTCAAATTAGTAAATTTAGCCTAAGTATTTTTCGTATTAGTTACGTAACCTTTGTTACTTAAATTGAACCCTAGTCTCGTGATTAATTATTTGCGAATAAAAACACATATGATTAACTAAGAGAAGAGAAAATGTTACAATTAAAATATATTGGAAAGTGACTTTAGCTCATTCTTAACTCAATTGTACATGTGATTAAAATATATGCTAAAATACGTGAATAAAAATAAAAGCTGAAGCATAGAAAATAAAATATGTGCATGAAAGATAGAAGCTGGAATATGTATACTTTAAAATTATCTATTTGCCTCCCCTTGGTCGCGACGCTTCAATCATATGAACTATTATTAACTTTTCTGCAAAAAGAATCCAGGAATAAATATTAAGCGCTCATGCAAAGTCCTGGTTTGAGACCCGCTGGCCGCTTAGCGAGAGAGGAAGAGAAAAAGAGAGAGAGAAGACAAAAAAGAGCTGCGTTCGTGACTTGAGATCTGTCATCCTTTGGCCATGGAGTCAGCGTGTGATCGGGAAATTTTTCGTCGACACAGCTGCGCTTGCCGTGGCATTGTTTTCATCTGATAATTAAATCATTTTATTGAATTATTTTTGGTTATTATTGGTTCGTTGTTTTGTTAAAGTCATTTTTTTACTTTCAGTGAGCAAACTTTTTCTAATTTTTTTCTCATTTAATTTTTTAATATACTTTTTGTTATTTACTCGCAGATAATACCTTCCATTTTTTAGAATAAAACACACAGAAGCCATCGTCAAAACTTGATTTTCGACTTCAGGGGGTCTTAAAACGTAAAGAGATGAGAAAATTTACTAAAAAAACACTGGAAATTAGAAAAAAACTAATTTTTAACAAAATAGTTGAACTCTAAAGCAGAACCAATTAATTTTTTACCAAGTAAAAGCAAAAATAATATAATTTTCAACCCGAAAAAAATAATTTTCAAAAACTTGGTTTAATTTTAGAGGTAAAAGCTATAAACTTTTAACTCTGAGTAGAACAGTTAAATTTGCAATTCCAAAACATGATTTTAAAAAAGAAAAAATTTTAGATAGTTAAAGTTCTAATAAAATCAATCGATCTTAAAATAATAAAATTAATTTTTAATGAATTAGTTCAACTTTTATCTAAGCAGTTGAATTTGCAACAAAATGCTCAAATGGTCCACCAAATTGTTAAATTTTCAACAAAAAACCATACATTTTTAACCAATAATCGTTATTCACTTAAAATGAATTTTTAACCAAAAAATGTCAATTTTTAACAAAATTATTTTTGGTTATAAATATCAATTGTGAACACAATAGTTAAATTTATTAACAGATAAAGTCATTATAAACCTAAAACGGATTTCTCATCAAAAAAGATGAATGTTCAACAAAACAGTTAAATTTACAGTGAAAAAAGATTTTGAAGTCATGAAAGAAAAAAGTAACTACAGCGAAATAGTTGAATTTTCAACTAAAATGATGGACCTTCAACAACAGAATGAATTTGAAAGAAAAAAATTGAACTTCTAACCAAAGCGTTCAATTTTTAGTTAAAAAAAGATAATCCTCAACGAGCAATATGATAGTTAATATTTAAAAAAGAAAAGGTTTAAATTTAAAATCGAAAGCAGTTCAAAGGAGACGAATTTTCAGCAAAAAATGTAATATTTAATATTTAAAAAAGTAATAATTTTAAGTAATTGTCACCCTAATTTAACTAACAAGACAATTTTTTAAGAAAATAGCGATATCATTAACCGAAAAAAATTAATTTTCACCAAGGCATTCAAATTTCTAAGAAAAAAAAATCAAATTTCTACCGAAAGAGAGGACTTTTGGTATCGATAAGCTTAATTTTTAAGGAGAAAAATTTTTTCTCTTTGAGAAAGAACGAAAATTTTAAGCACCTTGTTGAATTTTTAACTAAAGTCGATCGATTTTTACTTGAAAATGGAATAATTCAATTTTGAGTTAAAAAAATCATTTTTATCCAAGAAAGAAACGAATTTTTAGACAAAGAATCAAATTTCAAATTGAGAGCAATCAGTTTTCAACAGAAGACATGATGATGTAGTTAAGTTTTCAGTTTGAAAAATTGATTGCAAACAAAACAAAACAACGATTTTTTGAAAAAATAGTTTATTTTTTAACTAAATAGTAGAATTTTAAAACCATAAAATAAAAAGAATATTTTATAAACAGAACAAAGAATTTTCAATGCAATGAAAAAAATTTCAATTGATTATTTAATTTATTTTAATAAAAAATTGACTGTTCTGCAATAAAAAAAAATTTCAAGCAATAAATTTTTCCAATGTTTATTTTTTTTATTAAATTCTATTATTTGAAAACTTATAATATGATTTAATGTAAAATAATAATATAAAATATAATTAGATACATTTTATTCAAATTAAATTTTTTGTTCGGATTTTTTGTTATTAATTTAAAAAAAAAAGAATTTTCAACAAAATAGGTACATTTTCAACCAAAAACATAAAGTCTTAAGTGAATTATTGAATCGTCAAGAAAAAAAAATGAACTTCTAATAAAAAAGTTTAATTTTAAGATTTTAATTCCAAATTCAAAAAAGTTGAATTTATCGAAAATCGATGAAAACAATTTTTAAAAATTATTGAGCTTTTAAGCCAGAAGGACGATTTTTCTACAAAACAGTTGAATTCTACTCGGGAAAATATTAATTTTTAACAAAAATGTTTATTTTTAACCTTGAAATTCTGATAAAATTTTTGAAAAAAAAAGAAAAAATACATATTTTTATTTTAAAAAATTTTTATTTAAATAATGTAATAAATTTTTTCAAATAACGTTTTTTCATATTTTTTTATGTTTTCTATTTTTTTAAGCAAGAAGAATTTTTAACTAGATAGGTACCTTTTTAAGCAAAGAGTTAGATCTTTAATAACAATAATCAAACAAATTATTGAACTTTCAAGGCTGAAAGGCGAATCCTCTACAAAACAGTTAATCTCATTTTTAAAATGATTTGATTTTCAAACAAATATTTAAATTCTTTTTTGTTAAAAATTTATAACAACGGATTGAAAATTAAAATACTCTAATAGAAAATTAAAATATTTAATTAAAAATGTACTTTTTCGTCAAAAAATGTAATTTTTCTGGTGAAAATGCAACTGTTTTGTAGAAAATTACTCTTGTTATCGTGAAAATTTAATATTTTGGCTGACTAACTTTCATTCTCGACTGGAAAACTTTGTGAGTTGCAGAATCCATTAGGTTGTTGAAAATTAATATTTTTCATTCATTAACTTGACTGTTTTTCATTTTAAATTTAACTGCTTGGTTTATTGTTTAATTACTTTGAAGAAAATTCGTTTCGTTGATTGAAGATTCATCAATATCTAGAAAAATTTATTTATTTAATTGCAAAATAAAAGTATTCCAATTTATATTTAAAATTTATCTTTCATATTTGAAAATTCATCTATGTGGTTAAAAATTAACTTCTTTCTTAAAAATTGGTTCAACAATTGTCTACTTTGGTAATCCCATGCAAAATTCAAAAAAGGTTTAAAGTTAACGAAATACCGACGGTTTTTCTAAAAAAATTAAATTCGGTTTTCTCGAGAAACCTACATTTATATTTATTGCCATTTTTGTTTTTTAATTGGTACTTTAATAAGAAAGGTATCTTGTAGGTTTTATATTAGCTGAATAACAATTGTTGTCAGGAGAATTTATTTTTCTTAAAATTGATAAAAATTGGAATTACTAAATTTTGCAATAAAATAACTGCATTTTTAACTGCAATGAAGAATCTTCAATCAACAAAATAAATTTTCTAAAAAGTAGTTCAGCATTTATTTGAGCAGTTGAATTAAAAATAAAAAGCAGTGAAATCAGTTTCTACAAAAATTAATTTTCACTAAAATAATTGATTTTGGAACCAAAAACGTTTTCTAAGACCAGAATAAAAAAAGTGAACCAAATTATTGAATTTTTAAGCCAGAAGGATATCTTAACCAAAATCCTCGAATTTCTAACAAAATAATTAATTTTTTAAATAAATTATTATGCTGTTAATCAAAAAAGATATTGAAAAGTGATGAAATCGTTCGGAATTTATTACAGTATTTAGAAATCTCATCAAATCCTTTCAAAAGCCTTAAAGTCTATGGAAGTACCTTAAAATCTGTATTACTAAATCCTTATAAGTCTTCAAAATCCTTTAAACTCGTTAAATTTCTCAAAATTTCTTAAATTTACAATTGTTGAAATTCTCCGGAGTCCCTTGAAATCCTCCTGATATGTTTCGAAATCTTTAAAATTTCGCAAAATCTTTACAAAATTTGACGAAGACATCAGATAAAAAAAAATTTATCTGAAAACATATTTATGGTATGAGAAAAGATATACGTGATTTGATAAGTAATTGAAAAAAATTATTTAAGATAAAAATAATACATATGATCAACATAAGCTCATTGTTTAAACAAAGATACCAGCAGAACAGATTTTTGTTGATTTAACGTTATCTCTGCCGAGTTGTCAATCAATCGAAAAATTCAAAAAAAAATTTATTAAGTTCCTTAATTATTTAAAGGGCTTAAAACAATTATTTTAATCGACGTTTGTGTCTTTTTTTTTAAATTTTCTCTACATAAATTGAAATTGAAGTTTGATAATTTTTCTGTTCAATTAAACAAGTTTCACAGTCTTAATTATTATAGTACTTATTTATCATTTTCATTAATAAAACGCCGAATATTTTTTAAATCAAATTTACATTTAAAAATTTCCCATGTATTTTTATAAATATTTTATAATTCTGTTGAATTATTTTTATGAGACTATTAGTTTCCAAATATCCGACCTTCTACTGAGTTTAGTGTAAGTTACATACATCGCAATTATCTCAAGACATTTGTAAACTTGAAAAAATGTTAATGTTTGTTATATTTCAATCTTGCTATCAAAATCTCGTTGGTAAAGTTTTTTACGCAATGTTTATTTTTGCTGATAGTGCAGAAGAATAATATCGAAAAAAATAATTTCTTTCGGTTGTGAAATAACTAATGTATTAATTTTTTAAAATGTTTCTTGTTGAACATAAGAAATATTTGTTGTTGACATTTTTTTGTTACTTTCAATTACTTTTCAATAAATTTTCTTCTCACGTAAATATCTGTTTCTAAATATCAGATTTTCAACAAATCATGGTTTTTAGAAAACCACGATGCAGAATTTTTTTTTTTTTTAAATTAACTTTTTCAACTAAAGCTTTAACTATTCTGATTTTAGTTAAAAGTTGATCGTTTTTTGGTTCAAATTTCAACTTTTAAATTTCTCATTGATGATTATTTTTTTTTTTTTTGTTAAAAATTTAACTACTTGGTTTACATTCAGACTACTTTTTAAAAATAATTTATGATATTAGTTGAAGATTCATTTCTTTGGCTGCAAACTTAAATATATATTTTTTAATTTTTTTTTATGGTTGCAAATCGATCATTCATAATTGAAATTTCAACAATGAGGTTACAAATTAATTTGATCTGTTGTAAAATCAACTACTTGGTTGAAAGTAAAACTACTCTGTTAAACATTATTTTATCAGTTGAAGATCCATCCATTTGATTAAATATTCAACTATTTTGTTTTTATTAAATTTTTTTCTCAGTATTTTTTTTTTTAATTTTAAGTAAAACTTTTCTTCTTTTTTGTTAAAAATTAATATTAATATATTCTTGTTAAAAATTCATATTTACGTTTAGAAAATTTAACTGTTTTGTAAAAAATTAGTCTTTTTAGCTTCAATATTCAACTAATTTGTCAAAAAAAAATTTTTTTTTTAATGCTAATTTCAATAATTTAACTATTTGATAGAAAATTTAACTTTTTTGAAAGAGAATTTGCTTTTTTCGTTTTAAAATTAAACAATTGAATTCAAATTTTTCTTCTTCCTTGACTGCGAAATCTTTCTTGGTTTAAAATTCAACTCCTCAGTTGAAAATTCGTCTTATGGTCTGCAAATTTTCATCTCATGTCAGAAAATTTTTTTTTCTCAGAAAAATGAAACTGCTAGTTAAAAATTAATCTGTTCTGATGAAACGCTCAACTATTTTGCTGAAAATTTGTCTTTTTTTCAATGAAAGTATTTTCTACTTTAAATTAAAATATTTTTTTTATAAAATATCAAATAATAAATCTTTTCTTATAAATTCATATTTTTAGTTACAATTAACTTTTTTTTATTAAAAATTAAGCCATTTGGTTGAAGTTCAAGTTTTTTTTAATTGATTTTTTTTGTTAAAAATTCGTCGTTTAACTTTAAAGTTCTACAATTTGTTAAAAATATTATTTCTTTCATCACTTAAATACATTTGTTGACTAAAAATTAAAATTTTTTAAATATTCTTTTTGGTTTTCAAATTTATATTTTTTGGTAAAAATTTCACTTTTTGAGTAAAAATTCCACTTTTTAGTTAAAAACTCATATTTTTCAATAAAGATATGTTATTGTTTCCTTTAAAATTCAATTTTATAGTTAAAAATTTTAATTTTTTCCAAATATTTGTATTTTTGTATAAAGACATTCCTGCTTTTGGCTTTAAAATTCATCCTTTTAAGTTGTATATTTAACTATTTAAGGAAAACCTTAACAATTTTGTTCAAAATTTATCACTCTTTCTTGAAAATTCAACTATTTCATTTTGAACCAAATTTTTTTTCTTGTCACGAATATCAACTTTTATATTTTTCGTTGAGAATAAATTTTTTCTTGATGAAAATTAACTCTGGCTGAAAGTTTTACTTTTGTCTTGAAAATTTAATTCTTTGTTACAGATTTATTATTTCAGTTAAAAGTTTAATAATTTGTTTGAAATTTGATATTTTGTTACTTAAAAATATTTTATGACTAAAAATTAAATAATTTGAATCAAAAATCGTATTTTTTGTTAAAAAATTTATCTTTTTGTTTTTTGTACAAATTTAATCTTTTTAAATCGATATTTCATCTGTTTTGGTTAAAAATGGCTACTTTTTTAATTATTTGAATTTTTTAAAAAACTATTATCTTTTTGTCACTGTTTTTGTTTCATGGTTTAATTTTCTGTATAGAAATGTAAATACAATTTAAAGTTGGATAATTTTTTTTGCTAAAGTATACAAATTTTAAACCCTAATTATTATAATATTTATTTTTTATTTTTATAATTTATATATACACAATATTTATTCAGTCCAATTTTCAACACGTGAAAGTATCTTCAAAGAAATACACAAACTTCCTCATTTTATTTATATATATATACAATTATACATTCGCTAGATGTTTTTATTAAATATTTTATAATTCTGTTAAATAATTTTCATTGAAATTATCTTCAGACATTTATAAATTGTAAAAATGTTAATATTTGTTTTATTTTGGCCTTGTTGTCAAAATCTCGTTGGTAACGTTTCTGATGAAATATTTATTTACGCTGATAGTGCTAAACTAATGAATGTGACAATAAACGGAGATTATAGAGATAAAAAAGATGTGGATAATTTTTTTTTACAATAAATTAAAGTTTCCAAAACAGTTATCTAAAAAATATTACTATTTACATGTCCACCACTTGATTTTGCAGAAAAAATAATTCATTTTTAAGTTAAAGTGCCTACTGTTCTAATTTTTTAATAATATTTGTTGTTAAACATAAGAAATATTCAATGTTAAATATTTCTTATGGCTTTGGAAAGATCACCCTACAGTTGATAATTAGCCTTTAGTATATAATGAATTATGAAAAGTTCAAATATGCCCTGAGTAATTAGTTTAAATTTTGATATATTAAAACGTGTTTCACCCTAACATTTTATCGAATAGTTGAATTTTTAACCAAATAATCAAATTTTTAACCAAATAGTTGAATTTTTGACCAAATATTTAAATTTTTGACTCGAAAAATCAATTTTTAATCAAAAAGTTCACCTTTTGCGCAAATAATTAACTTTTTAACCTCCAAAGATGAATGTTCAACTAAAAGGATACATTTTTCAGAATACATTTTAATTCTGAACCCAAAACTTTACTACCAGACAAGATGAATTTTTAACAAAACTGTTAAATTTTTTAACAAAAAAAGACTTTAAAACAAAATAGTTCAATTTTCAAGACAACTATTAAATTGTTGATCAATTTATAAAATTTAAAACCAAAAAAGATGAATTCTCAAAAAGTTAACAATCACACATTACTTTTTTACTTTACATAAACAAAGCTCTTTTTTAGATGAAAAAGTTTTGTCTATTTACTTTTTCGTAGCTTTTGTCGCTTGTCTAAAAATTTAATTTCCAAATTTTTTGTTTCATTCTTTACAATAAAAAAAAACTACGCGTTTTATTAAGAAATAATTAATGCCAAATTTATAGATCTTTTACGGGTGAACAATTTTTGTACATTAATGTTCTTGCGCGGTTTTTTCAAAAATTTGATTTTTCAGTGTTAATGTTATTTTACGATTATAACAAAAGCTGCGCATCCTATAAAAATGATTAATTACAAATTTTTATTTCTTTCTTAATTGAACAAATTTTGTCCAATCATTTTCTTCGTTGCTTCTGTAGTTGGTCAAAAAATTCCATTTCTTTTATTTTTAATGTTGTTTTTTACGAGTAAATCAAGAACTTGAGCCATCAAAAAGTGATTCTTAACGAATTTGTAGATTTTTTTGCATCCACAAATTTTGTTGAATTATCTTTTTCCTTGTCTTACCTTGTTTAACCACAAAATGGAATTTTTTATTTCCTATTATTTTTTTTTTGGAATCAAAATTTGCATTTTTGATTTTTAAAGAAAATTCAAAAAGTTGTCATGTTTACCTTGTAAGCTTTTGAAAAAGCAAGGTTTTTTCTTTTCTCAAATTTTTTTCACAGCGTGCGTTGCTTGGCTTACAATTTTATTTTTATCTTTTTTTAAATTTGTGAATACTGTAACTCTAGTAATTTTTTAATCCAAAAAAGTCAATCCTTTAAATTGTTTGTGTTTTCGAGAACTACAAATAGCCGTTTATAGAACTCTTAAATCTTAAAAAAAGTGGTCTTTAAAATTCTTAAAATGCTCTAAGTTTTCGAATTTTCATCCAAAATCTCTGGCTAATAACAGACACATTCGTAAAAACTTGCTTCTTGGGTTAAAAGTGTTTCAAAACACAGACATTTAAAAAAAATTGAGGCGGGGAGGAGAGACAAACTATACACAAATCTAACTCCTTTTCTGATTAGAATGTGAAAATAATGGTTAACTTTTCAGTAAAAAACGATACATTTTTATTATTTCCAATTTAAAATACAATACTTAAATTTACAATTCAAAAAATTAATTCTAAAATAACAATAAAATAATTTTTTTAACAAAATCCTTTAATCCTCAATCAATAAAATTAAGTTTCAATAAAGCAGATCAATTTTAATCCAGTTGTTAAATTTTCAAAACATGAATTCCTAATGAAAAATTTAATAGTTGCACTTTCAACTAAAAGCCATTGATTTTCAGCCAAGAATTGATTCGATAAATATTATTTAAAAAAATTAACACTTAATTTAAAAAACAAATGATCAATTAAATAGCTCAATCAGTCGAATTGAAATTAACTAAAAGAGATTAATTCTAAACAAAAAATATAATAGCAGACTTCTAAATCAAAATGTTCTGACTTTAAATAAAAAATACTTGAATTGTATTTTTGGTTTCTGTTAATGGAGTTGATAGTAATTGAAAAAAATTAGAAAAGTGGAAGTTTTTTTTTAAAGTGAAAGCAACTTAAAAATGTTGAATATAAGTGGCAACCAAAATTTCAAGAGAATAATTTTTAAAATATCGTTTTCTTCCAAAATCTCAAAAATGGTACATAGCAGCATGAAACTAATGAATGTTTGTAAAAACCAAAATTTCGAGAAAAAAAATTAAAAATTTGTGTTTGCTGCAAATTAAAGAATATCTTTGTCTTCTAAAATTTCGAAAAAGGCACAGAGCAACTCAAAACTGATGAATATTAGTGAAACTAAAATTTTAAGAGAAAAATTTTTGAATTTCTCTTTTCTTTAAAAATCTCAAAAAGGGTACATAGCAACTGAAAATTAGTAAATATTAAAGGAAACGATAATTTTCAGAAAAGCAATTGGAAAAATTTATTGCTTCCAATATCTTGAAAACTACATAGCAACGAAAAACTAGTAAATATGAGTGGAAAACGAAATTTATAAAAAAAACACTAAAAAATATCTTTGTCTTCTAAAATCTCAAAAAAGGCACAGAGCAGCTCAAAACTGGTGAATATTAGTGCCAACTCGAATTTTTAAAAAAATATTTTTTAAATTCTCTATTTTATAAAAATCTCAAAAACAGTACATAGCAACTAAAAACTAGTAAGCATTAGTGGAAATTATGATTTTGAGAAAAAAAATTAGAAAAATGTATTGCTTCTAAAATCTCAAAAACTACATAGCAACAAAAAACAAGTGAATATGAGTGGATAACAAAATTTAGAGAGAAAACACTAAAAAATATTTTTTTGTTTTAAAATCTCACAAAAGGTACAGAGCAACTCAATGCTGGTAAATATTAGTGCCAAGCAAAATTTTAAGAGAAAAATTTTGAAAATTCTCTTTTCTTTAAAAATTTCAAAAACGGTACATAGCAACTGAAGATTAGTAAATATTAGTGGAAGCCACAATTTTTAAAGAAAAAATTGGAAAAATGTATTGCTTTCAAAATCTTGAAAACTACATAGCAACAAAAAACTAGTAAATAAGAGTGTAAAACAAAATTTACAGAGAAAACTCTAGAAAATATCTTTTTCTTCAAAAATCTTAAAAAAGGTACAGAGCAATTCAATACTGGTAAATATTAGTGCCAACCAAAATTTTAAGAGAAAAATTAAAAAAAAAATTTTCCTCTCAAAATCTCAAAAACGGTACATAGCAACAAAAAACTAGTAAACATAAGTGGAAACAAAAATTGAGAGAAAAAACATTTCAAAAAAAAATTTTTTCTTCTAAAATCTCTAAAAAGGTACATAGCGACTTAAAACTAGTAAATATTAGCGGAAATTATAATTACAAAAAAAAAATTAAAAAATATCTTTTTCTTCTAAAATCTTAAAAAAGGTACAGAGCAACTCAACACTGGTAAGTATTAGTGCCAACAAATATTCAAAGAAAAAAATTTGAAAAATTCTCTTTTCTTCCATAATATCAAAAACGGTACGTAGCAATCATAACCTCGTAAATATTAGTGAAAACTACAATTTTGAGAGGAAAAATTGAAAAAAGTAATTTTTCGTTCAAAATATCAAAAAATGTACATAGCAACTCAAAACTAGTGAAACTTAGTGTCAACCAAAATTTTTAGAGAAAAATGTTGAAAATTTCTTTTTCTTTTATAATTTCAAAAACAGTAAATGGCAACTACAAAATAGTAAATATGAGTGGAAATCAAAATTTCCAGAAAAAAAATTGTGAAAATTTTTTTTATTTTAATATCTCAAAAACGGTACATAGCAACTTAAAGCTGGTAAATATAAGTGTCAACCAAAATTTCAAGCTAAAAATTTTGAAAATTTTAGTTTCTAGAAAAAACTACAAAATGGTACATAGCAACTAAAAAGTAGTAAATAGTAGTAAAAACCAAAATTTTTAAAGAAAAAATTGAAAA
>JAUELO010467785.1:0-12054 GCA_032357855.1 Amphibolips quercusostensackenii
TAGTGTATACTATTTCTTTGAAATTGATAAATTTCCTCTAAAAAATATTTATATTTGCAATTTCTTATTAAAGAGTAAAAAATACAATTTGAAATTAAAAAATCGTGAAACATATGGCGCTTAGGAGGGACTGCCATGACATGATTCACAAAGTGATATCTAGTGCCACGTTAAAAGATTATAATTATGCAAATAAAAAAAGATGACAAACAACTCAAGCGTAACCTTTCTTTACAAACTGACGTTATATTGAATTGCTCAATAATATTGCGGCACAAGGGCACAAAGCTATAACTTCAAAATAATCGTCTTATTATTATCATATTAACGATATTTAACGTAAGTTCGACAGATTCAAAAATAAATCAAAATATTTTTTACACTTTAAGTAAAAAAAAAAATGTCAAACACGTTACTTTTTTCTTAAATTTATGCATGCGCCTAACTTTTACAAAAAAGTAATATAAAATTTTGTATTTAAATTTATGATTAAAAGGACGTATTGCTTAGATCTCTCAAAAATAAAAAATAAATGATCTCTAGGAACTAAGGTATTCCACAACCTAATTTTAAGTTAAACCTTTTTACTCTTAAAAATGCACTTAGTGTACTTTTTAGTATTATTGACAGATTGTGATGAGTACTTTTTTACAAAAAAATAAATCTATTTTGTTGTTGTTAAAAAAATGATATGTAGAGGTAGGGCACGCCCCATGAAGTTTAATTCGTATCTCCTGAGAAAAAAAAGATGTTTTTGTAAGTCTTATGCAGAATCCTCAATATTAGCTGAACCGAGTTTAAATTCAACATTTATTCTTTCAATTTTGCCTTAAAATACGAATATAATGTGTCTTTTTGAATATCTCCCCCATAAATGTGTATTATAAAATCTCAAAAAACCCCATAAGGGTACAAACCACTTTGAACGTCCAAAAAATGCCTATTTTTGAGAATTTAAAAAAAAAATAATATGAAATATATTGATGTAAAAGTTAATAGGTTTGGTAAATAAGGTCTGAAAATATAAGAAAAAAATTTTTACCGGTCTTTTTTCAGTTTCTATACACAAAAACTGTAGCTGAACATAATGTTATGATTTTGGGGTAGGTAGACGGGCGGCATAATATCTCATCAACGGCTCATCTGAAAACGAAAAATCAAAGCGTTTTAGTTCCAGTATGAAAGTAGCTAGAAGATGGACTAAGGATATTGATTTTTATCGATAAATAACAAAATAGCGTTCAAAATTAAAGAGAAAAAATTTTTTAACGCTTTTTTTTGCACTGATTTTAGTGAAAAAAATGGGTAAAACTAAAAATTATAAATCCACTTTCCACTTTCTGTCTTTTTGTGTGTAGAATATATGGTCCAATTTTTATAAGAATCAGTCTATTACTTTTACAGAAATCATGCCGCCCGTTCTGAAAAACGTTGTTTTGAGAAAAAAGCGTTGAAAGTTTTTTCAAATGAAAAATTGTAATATTCAGATTGCAGAAAAATACAGTTACACTACTCGGATCTCCAAAAAATTATAGTGTAATATTTGTAGATATATATACTTTCGAAAAGTGTAAAAAGAAAATCGATTTTCCAAAAGTTTAAAAGTGGGTTGTACCCTTGAGTCAAGAAATAGGTTTTGCAAGGTTTTGGCGCGAATTATGATTGTTTTGCCGGTTTTTAGAAGCAAATTGTTTATAATACACAAGACACTACTTTATACTGCTAATATAATGTTAACGTGAATTTTTTAACCAATTAATTTTTGTTTTTAGCAATTTTATCTCTTTTATAAGAGATAAAAACTCATGGTTTTGAAAAAAAATTAAAACTTGTTTCCAATTATAAATTAGACTCAGGTAATACTCAATTGATGTTAACAAACAAAATTGTCTTATTAATTGATTATTATTGTTTATAATACTCTTTTAGAATAATGCTAGAAAACGAAAGCAAAAAAAAAAAAAAATGTTTCGCTTTTTGTCCAATTCACAATTAAAATGAGGTAAATAATTATTTAAGGCTAACTAAGGCAATTGTTCAAACTATTTCTTATTATTTTGCATAATGTTCAATTTGAGTAAAGCTAAAAAGTTCCGGTTTCTTCTGAAATTTACAACCATTTGTATTTTTCTTACTGAGGGCGAGCTTACAATTATTTTAATTTAGCAAGAGTAAATATTCAAACAACTTATTGTTGTTTATAAATATCTTCTTTTTTATTTATACTATATAGTTGCTGTTCTTCTGAAATTTTTACCTTTTTATTCACTTTTTACTTATTGAAGTGATGAATAATGCAAGTTAACAAACATGCTTATTTGAACAATTATTGTTGTTTACTACTATGTGATCTTAGAGTTGTGCTAGAAATTTGCTTTTTTCTGAAATCTTCAGTTGTGCTTTGAATTATTAGTTATGAACAACTAATAAGTGAATCTTAATAAGAATTATTTTTCAAACAGTATTGTACTTTTTTAAGTAAATTATTTTTGTTTTTTTATTGCTTCAAAATAATTAATATAAACAAAAAAGATATTTTACAAAGAAGACAAAAACGAAAAATAGAATAATCAGGAGTATGTGGGAGGACTTTGACTGCAAATGACTCGTAAAAGTTTTGTTTTAAATTACAACAAGAAGCTTATTACAAAACGTAAAAGAAAAATGTGAAATCGCGCATATTTCTATATCAGCATTCTTCTTTCGTGAAATATATTCACGAAAAAGAATAAGAGTGTTAAAAATGTGTTTTTTTTAGTGTTTATTTATTATTTGTTTATTACAGAAAAGGCAGGGTAGGGTTAAAAATTTCAGAAAGAACCGCAACTTTCTAGCACTTGTCTGAAAAAAGATAGTTTTAAACAATAATAAATTGTCTAAACAAAATTTTTTTGTTAATTCGCATTAATTATCACCAAACTAACTAAAAATTAGACAGAAATTAAAAGTTTTTAGAAAAAATCGCAACTATCTGGTATTAATTTAGATAAAGATAGTTACTAGCAATGATAATTTGTTTAAACAGTTTTTTTTAAACAATATAATTGATAATCAAGTCTCTTTAAGTAAAAAATAAGCAAATAGTAAATTTCAGAAAAAATCGTAACTTTGTATCATTGAGCAAAGAGAATATTATTAACAATGATGATAAATTGTTTAAAGAATTATTTTTGTTAGCTTGAATTAATTATCACTGCACGCTAATTGTGAAGTAGGCAAAAGGTTCTTAATATCAGAAAAAAACCGCGAAAATCTAGTATTATTATAGAAGATAGCTATTTAAAATAATTATTTATGTAAACAATTATTTTTGCTATATTGAATGATATATTAATTTATTGTAAGTAAACAGTAAACAAAAAGTTGAAGATGTAGGAAAAAACTGCAATTTCTAGCATAATAAAAAGAGAATATTACTAACAATCATAATAATTCATTGATTAAACAACTATTTTTATTGATTTAAATTATTTCCTTGCTCTAATTAAAAATGGAAAAAAGTGGCTAATTAAAAAAGAAACTGCGTCTTTCTATCTCTATTCTGAAAAAAATTGCCGACAACAATAATTATTATGCCTTAAAAAATTATTGCAAACAACTAGTTATGAGTAAAAAGTAGTATTACATGTATAAAAAACAATTTAAAAAAACGCTGCAAAAAAGTCATAAATATCGCTTGAAACTCGCAATACCCACTTTTTCAATTATGATTTTTTTGGACACTATAACACAGACTTATGGGGGTGATATTTAATTAAAAAAATTTTTCATTTTAATTTTATGGTTAATTTTAAAGATAAATGTAAAGTTTAAACTTGAATTGGCTAATATTGACAGTTGTGAATTAAATTTACAAAAACGTATTTTTTTCTTATGAAAAGTACTTCTGAAACTTAATGGGGCTTGCGCCACCTCTAATTATCCTATCTTTTTTTTTGGAAAAAAAAATATTTTTTTGGGAATGCGGAAAAGCATCCGGGCGATATGCATCAAAATTAAGAAAAAAAATTTGGACCGTCCTAATGTACGTGCATATTGTTAAGATTCCTTTAGACATTTGTTAAAAAACTAACAATAAACTAAGATTTACTTGGATTTTTTAATTAATAATTGAAATTTAAATAAAATTAAATTGCATAAAAAATTAAAAAAATGTTTTTGACAAAACATTTAACAGTCGAAAATGAAAGAAAATTTAAAATTAAATTTTCATCAGTTTAATTTTCAACAGTTTATTTTCTGACAGCTGAATTTTCAACTTTTGAAAATAGTAGAAAATACGAAATGCAAATGTTTAAAATTCAAATTAATTTTTTTAAATTCTAGCTGCTCAAAATTTAATTTTTAAATTCCTTCGATTTCTATTGCCTTAATTTGTACCGGTTTAAATTTAAAAAAGATAAATTTTCATCAAATACAAGTGTAGAAAAATTCCTTTCTTTGCTTGAAACTCTAACAGTTTTGTTAAAATTTTTTTACCTTTTGGAATGGCAGAGTTCTTTCAGTTTAAAATTTAACGCTATTGTTGAATTTCACATTTTTTATCAAGAATCTTATTTCTTTGACAGAAATTATTTTAATTATCTTCTTTAGTTGAAAAAATTTTATAGTTAGGTTAAAAATTAATATATTTTGGTTAAAAATTCAACTACTCAGTTGAAAGTTGACATACTATGTCAAAAATTTATATAATTGTTTAGAAATTGATCTTTACTTGTGAAAAATTGATTTTTATGTTTAAAAATATAACTATTTAGTTGAAAGTGGAACTTCTTTGTTTGTTCAAATTTAGATTATTTCAAAACGTAAATATTCTAAATTATTAAATATTTAATTTATGATCTTGAAATTGGTTCAAATTGAAGAATTTTCAATGGTAAAATATTAAAAATTAAACTACTAAAAGTTCAAAATTACATAATTTCTAAGTGCATATATTGAAAATTAAATAATTTAAAATTCTACATTTCCCATATTCAACAATTTTCAATTGCAATTCTTTGGAAACGCAGAAATTCAAATTTTAACCGCATAATCACCGAAATTATTCTGCCAAAAAAGTTTAGATTTCGTATGGTTAACACGCCGCTTTTTCGAGCACTACCATTATAGTATGACTTTCTGCCTTACTGCCTTGACATGATACTAATAAATGAACTTGTATAATTATTTTTGCAGAATCATTATCATCACTTCCTCACACACGTCAAAAGCGAATGTATCATGTTCTGAGTCAGTATCCACCCACAAATATTCCAAGGCTAGGTGTTCTAGGAAGCTATGATGAGGTGAATTTGGAAGAGCCCACCCAAGTCGAAATTATCTCTGTAAACAATCCTCCTCACCTTGGCTATTTGATTAATCATTACTTTGTCATCACTCGCCCTGAAGATGTGCCTACTAGTTCTTTCCGTATTAGATTGACTGTGGGACGTCGATCACGTCAATCTGAGGAAATGAAAACGTTCATAGACTATGCTCTCAATATTGCAGTAATTAGAATTACTGATCCCTTATCGTTTTCAAGACCTGACAGGAATGCTCTGGAAAGAAATGGCTATACAGACGCAGCTATTTTATATGCTCTCGGCATTGTGAACGAACGGCTGCTACGTACTTACAACCGAAGGGTGCAAGTGATAGGATCCAGATGGCAAGCGGGTGAGTTCGGTCACACTTTACATCTTTACTAGGTGCAAAATACCAAAAATTAAAATTTTTGTTAACCAGTTAAACAGTTTTTCGAACTAATCTTGACAACGTCATTTTCAAATATTTTTACGGTCATATTCGTAATCAGCACGTCTGAATACGTCAGTATAAGTTGTTTGAACAGAACGTGAATAGAGTTAGTCATGAACATGATTATTATATATTTTTATTCTTTGTTTTTCACATTTTCATCGTGATAAGAAGGTTTTATTTGTATGTTAAATTCGACTTTCTCGGTTTTCATCGATTTTCCACGTTTTAAGGCACTGAGAGTCAGAAAAAACGATTATTACGAATATGTCTGCATCAAGTAGCCATTGTAACTTTCAGAAGAGTAGTCAGACTAAATTGAGCTTTGGAACACGTTTTTCAAGCATAGCAGGAAAAAATTGGTTCATTTTACAACTATTTTTGACCAACGTTTCTGAGTTAATCAATAAAAAATGTTTGCTGAAACATGAAAAATCTAATTTTTCACCAAAGGTATACGAAATATGAAAAAAAATTCTAAAACGCAGTTTTTTGTTTAAATCGTGTTGAAATGTTATTGAAAATGAAAAATTTTATTTTTTGGTCCGAACATGCTAGATAGAAGAAATTGCCTACCTGAAAAAGGTTTACAAATTTGTTGTTATTTATTTGCTGATCCGACGCGCCGTTTTTGTATTAACAACAAAAAATAACATGTAAAATTTTAAAAATAATGTTGCTCGCCAAAAAAGGATTGGCGAATCTGTTACAAATTAGTGTTTGATAAGACGCATACATTTCATCTTATTCGTAAATAACAATATGGAAATAAAAATGATTTTTTCAGAAAAACCAAACTTGCTACAGAAAATGTTAATTGACAAATCTGTTGGCCTAAATTATATCTACAAATTTGATTTAACTAGTTTTACATTGCTTTTGATAAGAGTGTAATGTAATCATCTCAATTTTTGATATCTAGTCTTTATGTCTGTTTGTCTGCATGTCTGTCTGTATGTCTGTGTGTTCACTTAAATATTACGGCCACGCTACTTATGAACGATTTGTGTCATCGACTCAGACCTTGATACACAAATTAATAAGCTTATGGCCTTGTAATTCCGATAAAAATTCAAGAAGTTATATGCTTTTTAACAATTTAGAATTTTTAAAAAATTTTAATAGATATAGTTTTGACAAATGAAGATAAATTAATACAAATTTACTTTCAGATATAAAATATATTTTTAAATATTACCCTAATTTTTTTTAATTAGTCCGATATTGAAAAAGTGAGATCACTTTTAGAAATATGCAATTTTTAAGAGATTTTAATACGATTTACAAATAATCCTTATGACATTTTTCAATTGGACGCAAATTGAAAATTTTGAGATTGATTAATCATAGTGTTAAAAGTGAAATTTAAACGAACAGAGTCAAAGCCTAAGTCTTTTGTCTGTATTTAGTCAATAAAAATTGTTCTTGTCTACATTCTCATCCTATAATAAGAAGGTATTAAATTTGTGTAAAATTTGACCCTCTTTCTTGTTTTTTTCGAATTTTTTACGTTTTGAGACCTCCTGTACTTGAAAAACAGGTTTTAGCGAATGTGTCTGTCAGTCTTTCTGTCTGTATGGATGTATGTATGTCTGTATATGTCTATAGATTTTCAGTTTGTAAGCACGATAACTTTTGAAATAATTGACATATTGGATTGGGCTTTGGTATACTCTTTAAGCGTCCGAAATAAAAATTCTAATTCGTTAACCAGCCATTTTGGATAAAAATTTAAAAAAAGAGCGCATTTTTGAAATTAAAAAAAAAAAACACTTTTTTCAAGATTTTAAAATCCTATGTACGATTAATAGTAGTACTCAAAATTTGAACAATTTATCCTAACGACCTTTTTTGATAAAAAAATTATCAGAGTCATAGCATTTACAAAATTCTAAAAAACAAATGAAAATGAGCATTTCAGGCCAAAAAACGCACGATATAAAAAAAGTCAAAGAAAGAAAAACGTTGCATTTTGAACAACTAATAAAATTATAATAACAACGTTTTAAATTTTTTTTTGAAATATCGAAAATTCAAATTTCGACAATGCAAATCTCACATGTTACACTTAGTTTCTGATAAAACTTAATTTTTTCATTCACTAAACGTTTCAAAATACACCAAACAATAAAAAAAATTTTTTAGACACAAATCAAAATGAATTTTTAAAATTCTACCTGCTTTCACAAGTTCACATTTTGGCTGCATTGAAAAACAGATGGCGTACTGCAGCGCAGCGAATCCCAATAATTTGTAAACTTCTTCACTCTTTAAAAGTGATGCAAAGAATAAAATAATGGACAAAAACTTTGAATGTCTTAATTGATGACTTAGGTTTTATTTTAAAATATAGTTTTAAATTTCAGAGATTTTAAAATTTGTCAAAAAAGAATCCTAAGAATTTTAAAATAATTTTTTTTTTATTTTACAGGATTTAAAAGAATTGTTGGAAAACTAAAACATTTAAAAAGATATTTCGAAGCTTAAGAAATTAAAAAAAAAATAATAATTTAAAAATTTAAACAGATTTTAACCAGTTTCAAAAAAGTGTAGATTTTTAAAGACTTTGAAATCAAACTTCGAAGTTTTTGAAATTTTTAAAGGGTTCAGAGATTGAGTCTAATTTTTTTCCCGCTTTCATTTTTAACCTTTTATATTTTCCTCTTTTTCTGAATTTAAAAAAATAGAGTGCAATACTTTAATTTTTGCAATTTCAAACACCAAATATCAACGCCTATCTTATAATTACAAACAAATTAGCACTAAATTATTTCACCCAGAAAGTGAGCGCTATTCATTAATGACACGCCGATTTCACGGTCATTAGTTTTCTTTTCTGCCCTACTGCCTTAACATGATACTAACAAATGAACATGTATACTTATTTTTGCAGCAGCAGAATCATTAGTTCATCACGGTCCTCCAGAGCAAATGTATCAGAATCAGCACAGAGTCATTCCAAGTCTAAATCAAGTAGGAGGCTATGATGTGGTCGACGTAGAAGATCCTACCAAAGTAGACATTATTTCCCCTGGTATGCATCCTTGCGATGGCTTTGCAATACATCATTTTTTCGTCGTAACGCGCCCTTTTTGTATCATAGAAGGCAGACAACATCGTGTTAAGTTAACTGTAGGAGATCAATCAGTAGAATACAATGTAGACAAAATATACAGAGGAAATTTTGTTGTCGTGGTCAGAGTTAGTGAACCTATTTCGTTTTCAAGCCCTGTACATCATGCTTTCTATTATGGAAGCTTTTCACAGGCAAATATTGATTATGCTGTTAATATTGTTGAAAAGTGGATAAATAAGCGTGGGTACGCGATGCGTTTGACAGGAACCAGGAGGACATGATATTATTTACACTAGCAGTTTATCGGAATGGATATTGGGCTAAGGTTAGACGAACAAGAAACAACCAGAATCAATTCTCCATGAGCGATTTATATCCAAAGTTCATGATTCAATTTTCCTGAAAAGGGGAGTCCGGGGTAAGACAGGGCACCAGGTTGAGACGGAACACATGATTTTTCCATAATATTCATTGTGTTTAGAATAGTAAGTTCTTACAAATAGGAAAAAGAATTTAAAGAACAGTCAAGAAAAAAAAAATTGAATAATACAAGGACCAAATAATGCTGACGTTTTAGAATGTGGATTATGTTATTTTAGGGTAATTTTAAATAAAAAATAATTTGTCTACTTCACAAAGGCTGTAATATATTCTGTAATATATTCTGTAATATATTATGTGTCCCATCTTACTTTGGTCTACTGAGCAACATCAGACTCCCCTAATCAAAAAAAGTAAAGCATAAACTTTAAAAATTAATCAATCGAAAGATCAAATCGACACACTTCCGCCAAAAACTGCTTACAGAGTGTAAAGATTTACAATAAAAATCATATCTATTTGTATATTCATAAACATTAGGTAATCAGCTGCGCTTGTAAAAGTTTTCCAGAAGTTTGTTGCTCGTTTAATCAAGAGTTCAAGAAAATGCGAGCGCTTATAATAAATATCTAGCTGCAGATGGTAGATGTTAGTTTTTAGAAATATGCTTTTTGAATGTAAGTTGCCAGTGTTGTGAATGTTAATAATAAAATTAATAATCAAATTTTAAACACTATTATTTAATGTTATTATTTGAATTAATACATATTTTGATTCTAGTTCGTTGCGATCTGTTAGTTTCAGACAACTCTAATTTGTGTAATCTGATAATAATGCAAAAATCAAATAAATCATTTCCACATAGATTAAAAAATTTTCATGGATATTTTATTACTTTTTCAGTTGTTCAATATATGAGTGATGCGTAAAATAAAATGCACATCTTCAAAAGGTTTTTGTGCTTTTAGCTCTAGTTATTTGAATGCCTAACGCAGTACAGTGTCCTATTTTGCTAAATTCACTTTCAAAACATAGTATCTCTCAGACGAATAAACTAAAATAGATGTTTTTCAAATAAAATTAAATCTAATTATGTGCGCAATAGAAGAAAATTATTAAAACAAGTCTTTATGTATTTCTTGTACGAGAAAATGCTAGAAAATAACACCGTTTTTTCAACAAAATTATTAGCATTGTACTGGGTCTAGAAAAAAAAGTTTCTTTCAGTGCAAGATACTATATTTTATACATTTTTTATCGCTAAATTTAAATTGTTTCCGTTAAAATAGCTTAGCACATTTCCTTTATAAAAAATTTTCTGTTTAAGATGAAAGACCCAAAATGTAGAAATAAATTGGATACATGATGGTATCCTGTCGAAGTTGATTATTTTTAGGTTGCTAAGGAAAAAAATGAGTTTTTGTTGATTATTGTTCTGAAAGTTGCATCTAAGAAACACTTTGTTGTTTGAGCAATAAATAGTCATTTATAGTGCAATAATGTACGGTTCACATTTTTAAATTAGACGAAAGCTTCCAAGAAACATCTTTGTGTACAATATTATGAGATAATACATTTTTCAAGCAAATACAAATTGTTCAGCCTGTATAAAGTAGCTTGATAAAGAAAGATTTCAAATAAACTTTCAAAATTTTTTCAAAACTAACAAGAAACTATGGTTTTCTATTGTTTCCTAGTAAAAAGTTGATTTCAAAACAAAATGAATTGTTCAAACAATCTATAAACATATAAGCTTTATAGGTTTGATAAGTTTTAACAGTGTTGACATTTTGGCACAAATTTGATAGTGGCAGCTTTTGAGGCTGCTGATTGCGCATTGCGCAACAGAAATCTTGAAATAAAAACAGGAATTGAAAATGGTAAAAGGTTTCAACTTTAGAATTTCATGTCTACTGTAGACATAAAATTCTAAAGTTCAAACCTTTTCAAAAGTTCAAACCAAAAGGTTTGAACTTTAGAATTTCATGTCTACAGTAGTGAAGAAAAAACTATGATTTAAAATCTAAGTTTCAATTGATACCTGGAAGACTTTGTTAGATTCATTTTATTTATGCTTAATCGATTATTATTCTTTGGTGTCTCTTTTGCTATTATTAAGCATAAGCTTACCTCATACATATTATGAAGTGAGATTCATTGTTACATCGACAAGCATTCTATTTCAATACCATAGTGAATAATAGTATTTATTTTATTTAAAAAGTATAAACTCTTAACCAAAAACATTTATGATTTATTGATAAGTGTCTATTAATTTAATTACTATTTAAGCAAAAAACGAGAAAAGAGTGAAAAAGAGAAGTTTCTAGAAAACAAGAGGAAAAGAAAAATTCCTAAAAAATACAAATGGAAAAAAGAAGTCCGAAATGTAAAAAAAAAAATTTTAATCATCAAGTTATTATTTACAACTCGCATCGCATTCAAGCAATTTTAATAGAATTGCTTTTTACAGGAAATTAATACTACGTGATTTCAATTTCAAAATATGGTCCACTTCTGATAATACAGTCCAAGCATAACCTCAACTTCTTAAATTTGTAGAAATTCCTGAATATACTTGACGATTTTTCTTTTAATTGGTGCTGGTGCTTCAATTAAGCGCTATATCAGCATATGTATAATATTGTACAAACTCCTAATCCAAATTTCTTTAAGATTTCTCAGGAACTTTTTCACTTTTACAATGAGCGTTAATTCTTTTAGGATAATCTGACTAGATCTTCATTACAGTGTTTTGGAAAAGATAAGAATTTTGAAAAAATTTATTCGTCATCTTCACAAACTGGGTCCCTATCATGTCACATGCGGCAAGTCTTCCTGCGGCAAGTCACACCTGCAGCATGTCATACCTGCGGCATCTCTCACCTGCTGCATCTCTCACCAGTGAAAAGGAA
>JAUELO010467791.1:0-12054 GCA_032357855.1 Amphibolips quercusostensackenii
GTAAAGAGTTTTGGCAAACATATAAATTGTTTAAAAACTTCGGAGGATAAACTGGAAACGTTCGACTAATCTTGCATTCATCTGCTTTTTATTAAAAATTCGTCTATAACATTTTTTATTGACAATTAATCTTTTTTTGTTCAAAATTCAACTACTTGGTTAAAAGTTAAAATACGTTGTTAGAGATTCATTTTACATTGGTTAAGAACTCAAAATGTCATTATTCTATTTTTAGTTGAAGGTTGATCGTTTACAATTAAACTTATACAATTTAGTTGAAAATTGATGTATTTTATTGCTTCATCTTCTTTGGTAGAAAACTAATCTTCTTGATTGAAAGTTCGCTTACTACTTGGTTGAAAATTAAACTTCTTTGTTAAAAATTCATTTTATTATTCGAAAATCCATTTCTCTGGTTGAAATTCAAATACTTTTTAAAATTCATTTTTTTAATTGATATTTATTCATTTTATTTTCGATTAAAAATTGATCATTTTTAGTTGATAATTTCACAGTTTCCTTAAAAATTTATGAATTTTATTATAAGTTGGTCTTTCTTGGTAAAAATTAATCTTCGTGGTTGAAAATTGAACTTCTTTGTTAAAAATTCATTTTGATACTTAAAGAGCTATCTCTTTTGCTGAAAATTGAACTATTCTGTTTAAAATTGCAATTTAAAAATACTTTCGTTAACTAAAAATTTCATTCTATTTTCCGTTGATAATTTTAGTTATATTCGTTTTTTCTGGTACAAAATTAGTCTTCTTGATTAAAAATTAAACTTGTTTGTTAAAAATTTACTTTATTATTTCAAGAGCAATCTCTTTTTTTGAAAAGTCAACTATTTTGTTGATAATTGTTCCTTTTTAAATCGTTTTTTTACTAAAAATTTCAATATTCTGCTTTTAGTTAAAATTCCACAGTATGGTTAAAAAATTTTATATTTCATTGTGAATTATCTTTTTTAGTGGAAAATTAATGTTCTGGGTAGAAAATTCAGTTACTATTTGGTTCAATATTAAAATTTATTTATTAAAAGTGAATTTTAATATTTGAAAATCCATATCTCTGGTTGAAAATTCTACTACTTCTTTAGAATAATTTTTTTAAATTAAACTTTTAACTGGAAATTCTATTATTTTGATTTGTGTTGTAAATTGATTTTTTCAGTTGAAAATTTAACAATTTCGTTGAAAATTGATAGATTTTGTAGTAAGTTCATATTTTTTGGTACAAAATTAATCTTCTTGATTAAAAATTGAACTTCTTTGTTAAAAATTTATTTTATGATTTGAAGAGCTATCTTTCTTGCTAAAAATTCAAGAATGTATTTGGTTGAAAATTGTTTTTTTTTTTTAATGGGTTTTTAACTAAAAATTTTAATATTCTATTTTTGGTTGAAAATTCAACAATTTGATAAAAATTTATATATTTCATTGTGAATTTATCTTTTTTGGTAGAAAATTAATTTTCTCTGTTGAAAATTCAGTTACTACTTGGTTAAAGATTTAACTTCTTTTTTAAAAATTAATTATATCTTTTGAAGATCGATCTCTCTGGATGAAAATTCAACTACTTTTTTATATTCATTTTTTTTTAATTCATTTTTTTAGTGAGAATTTAATTATTTTGCTGTTGCTCAAAAATTGATAATTTTTAGTTGAAAATTCAACAATTTTGTTAAAAATTGATGTAGTTTATAGTAAGTCCCTCTTTTTGGGTACAAAATTAATCTTCTTGTTGGAAATTAAAGTTCTTTGTTTAAAATTTATTTTATCTTTCAGAAATCCATTTCTCTGGTTGGAAATTCAAATACTTTTCTAGATTCATTTTTTTAAATTAATTTTTTACTGGAAATTTTATTATTTTTTTTTAGGTTGAAAAGTGATTATTTTCACTTGAAAATCCAACAATTTCGTTAAAAATTGATGTATTCTATAGTATGTTTCTCTTTTTTGGTACAAAATTAATCTTCTTGACTGGAAATTAAACTTCTATGTTGAAGATGCATTTTATTATTCGAAGAGCCAACTCTCTTGCTATAAATCCACCTCTTTTGTTGAAAATTTTTTGTTTTTTAATAATTTTTTCAACTAGAAATTTCAATATGTTGTGAGCCAACGTCTGGGATGAGGCAGCAGCATCGGAAAGCCGAGGCCCGCTAACTAGCAGTCATCCGTCGGGAGCATCGGGAGGCCGAGGCTCGCCGACAACGAGCAGCAGCAGAGCGGGAGCGTCGAGAAATAGAGGCCACCCAACTTCACGCGGAACGGGAGCGGGAGCATCGGGAAACCGAGGCCTGCCAAGCAGAAGGGGGAGCTTCGGTATGCCGAGGCCCGCAGGGTTCCTGAATACGATCCAGCAGCACCGGCCTTGTTCTAGGGGGAGGGTTGGTACCTGTTGGACATCCGCCGGGGGAGGCTCAGCACTCACGATCCTCGCCATTGAAGGGTCGCCACTTCCAGGGCAGTACTCATCTTATTGAAAGTGCCCTCGTTTATCTACGAGCCGCGGCACGTCTTTCCGCCGCATGACTTGACGCATCGAAGTCCGTCACCAGCGGTTTCGGTTAGCCATCAACCACATCAGGTTGATTGTTTTAACTCAACTCCCCGACCGTGGGGCTTACGGGTGCCACCTACTTGTGAGTTACCTTCGCCGAGTGATATTCTCTGTCCACGAGCCCAACCATCTTTAGAGTCCCCTCGTGTGGCTGAGGAGGCTCCGGCAATCTCTTCGGCCGTCCCTGAACCGGGATCTCCAGCCCCGAGTGTCCCTCCGGAACCCGTTGTCACCCCACCCAACAACGGGGTAGGTCTCGCCGAGGTCGGCTCTGGCGACGACGTGCTATACCTGTGCGTCGAAGGTACACCCGAGACATTCTTTCTGTCTATCTTAGGGTCGCTTTCCGCTCCGCGCTCCCGGGGTGTTGATTCCTCTCGCCGAAACTCACGGCTCTAACTCATGGTCGTCAACTCCGCTTCGACCGTTCTCTGACTAAAAAAAAAAGGTATTCGGCGGGACACACACTCTTCGACCCACTCCATCCTGGTCGATGGGCCAACCCGGGACCCAACCCGTGTAGGCTCTCAGGCCACCTCCCTCTCCAAACGCCCAGCGTATCCACCTCGCGCCGCCGACCAGTCGAAAGGAGGAAAGGATTTCCATGTCCCGACTGGACAACTTCCTACAACAAAACAATAGGGCCCTGCGCGTCAGGCTCGCCCCAGCCTCTAGTGCTCGTACCAAGTCGAAACACTGAACACCGTGTTCGTCGCGACGCTCGGCCGTTAACGCTACGAACCGGCACTGACTTCGGGGTCGACACTCGGCCATCTCTCCTCACATATACGTACGTTTATCGCTCCCCTTTCCCACTCCTTCTTAAAGGAAGAAGATAACATATTCTATTTTTGGTTGCGAATTCCACAATTTTGTTGAAAATGTATATATCTTAGCAGAAATTTCTCTTTTTTGGTAGAAAATTAATCTCCTTGGTCGAAAATTCAGTTACCACTTGGTTAAAGATTTGAATTCTTTGTTACAAAATTCATCTTTTTGATTGAAAATTGAACTTCTTAGTTGAAAATTTATTTTATCATTTCAAGAGACATCTCTTTCGCTGAAAATTCAACTATTTTGTTAAAAATTATTTTTTTTAATAACTTTTTTAACTAAAAATTTCAATATTCTATTTTTGATTAAAAATTCAACAATCAGGTTAAAAATTTATATACTTCATTGTGAATTTATCTTTTTTGGTAAAAAATAATCTTTTAAGTTGAAAATTCAGTTACTACTTGGTTAATGATTTAACTTCTTCCTTAAAAATTCATTTTATTATTTGAAGATCCATCTCTCTGGTTGAAAATTCCACTACTTTTTCAAATTATTTTTTTAAATAAAAATTTAATTATTTTGTTTTCAGTTAAAAATTAATTGTTTTTAGTTGAAAATTCAACAATTTCGTTAAAAATTGATTAATTTTATTGCAAGTTCGTATTTCTTGGTACAAAATTAATCGTCTTGATTAAAAATTAAACTTCTTTGTTAAAAATTTTATTCACTATTTGAAGATGCACCTCTCTTGCTGAAAATTCAACTATTTTGTTGAAAATTGTATTTTTCAAATAATTTTTATGACAAACAATTTCAATATTCTATTTTTGGTTGTAAGTTCCACAATTTCGCTAAATTTTATATATCGTATTATAAATTCCTCTTTTTTGGTGCAAAATTACTCTTAGTTGAAAATTCAGTTACTACTTGGTTTATGATTTTACTTCTTTCTCAAAAATTTATTTGATTATTTAAAGATCCATCTCTCTGGTACAAAATTCCTCTACTTTTTTGGATTAATTTTGTTGCATTGATTTTTCAACTAAAAATTTCATTATTTGGTTTTTAGTCGAAAATTGATAGTTTTTCATCAAAAATTCAATAATGACTTTCAAAATTGATCAGTTTTATTGTAATTTCGTCTTTTCTTGTACAAATTTAATCTTCTTGATTAAACATTGAACTTATTTGTTGAAAATTGATTCCATTATTTGAAGATCTATCTCTCTGGTTAAAAATTCAACTACTTTTTAAAATTCATGTTTTTAATGGAAAATCAATTATTTTGTTTTTGGTTGAAAATTATTCGTTTTTAGTTGAAAATTCAACAATTTCGTTAAAAATTGATTAATTTTATTGTAAGTTCGTCTTTCTTGGTACAAAATTAATCGTCTTGATTAAAAATTGAACTTCTTTGTCAAAAATTTAATTCACTATTTGAAAATGCACCTCTCTTGCTGCAAATTTAACTATTTTGTTGAAAATTGTATTTTTAAAATAATTTTCATAACAAACAATTTTAATATTCTATTTTTGGTTGCAAGTTGCACAATTTGGTTAAAATTTTTATATCATTATAAATTCCTCTTTTTTGGTGGAAAATTAATCTTGGTTGAAAATTCAGTTACTACTTGATTTATGATTTTACTTATTTGTTAAAAATTTATTGAATTATTTAAAGATCCATCTCTCTGGTACAAAATTCCTCTACTTTTTTGGGTTTATTTTTTTGAATTAATTTTTCAACTAAAAATTTCATTATTTGGTTTTTGGTCGAAAATTGATAGTTTTTAATCAAAAATTCAATAATTACTTTCAAAATTGATCAGCTTTATTGTAATTTCTTTTTTTTTTGTACAAAGTTAATCTTCTTGATTGAAAATTGAAATTCTTTACTGAAAATTCATTTTATTATTTGAAGATCCATCTCTCTGGTTGAAAATTCAACTACTTTTTTTAATTCATGTTTTTAACGGAAATTCAATTATTTTGTTTTTGGTTAAAAATTAATCGGTTTTTGTTGAGCATTCGAAAATTTCGTTAAAAATTGATAAATTTTATTGTGAGTTCGTCTTTCTTGGTACAAAATTAATCGTCTTGAATGAAAATTTAACTTCTTTATTAAAAATTTATTTCATTATTTAAAGATGCATCTTTCTTGCTAAAAATTAAACTATTTTGTTGAAAATTGTATTTTTACATTTTTATCATAATGAGAAGGTATTAGTTTTATGCGAAAACTGACTTTCGCGGATTTCTTCAAACATCCACGTTTCGAGACACACTGAATCTGAAAAAATAGTTTTCACGATGGTGTCTGTCTGTCATTGTCGTCGTTGTCGTCGTTGTCATCGTCGACTTCGTCGTCAGTATACCAGATGATTTTCAAAAAACTAATGGGATTAGTTTTCGTTTTGACTCACGTTTCAAGGGACAAAAAGAAAGATCAAGTCCGTTATCCAGATACTTTGGATGAAAATTTAAAAAAAGCATTTTAAAAATTGTTTTGACCACTTTTTTGATTATATTAGAAATTCTATTGGCGGATTTTTGTAGAGCCTAAAAATTCAAACAATTTTTCTTTATGACTTTTTTAGATTAAAAAATTGTCAGAGTTATAGCATTTTCAAAATCCAAAAAATTAAACGAAAATGAACACTTAAGGCCAAAAAACGCACGATATGAAAGAAGTTTAAAAAAAAGGAAATGTAGCTTTTTGGAAGCTCTACAATAATACTATAAAAAAGTTTTGAATTTTTTTGAAAAATCGTAAATTCAAATTTTTATCGCACAATAAATAATGAATAATTACATCCTTGTCATAATGAGAAGGCAGTTGTTTTATGCGAGAACTGACTTTTGCGTATTTCTTCAAATCTCTACGTTTCGAAACCTGAATCCGAAAAAATGTTTTTTACGACGGTGTCTCTCTGTCGTTGTCGTCGTCGTTGTCGTCGTCGTTGTCGTCGTCGTCATCGTCGTAGTCGTCACTATACCGGTTAACTTTCGAAAGACTAATGGGATTAGGTTGCTCTTTGGCACATGTTTCAAAGGGCCAAAAAGAAAGATTGAGTTCGTTATCCAGATACTTTGGATTAAAATTCGAAAAGTTAGAGTATTTTGAAAATTTGTTTGACACTTTTTTGATTAAATTAAAAATTCTATTGAAGGCTGTTTGTAGAGCATAAAAATTGAAACAATTTTCCTATATGAATTTATTGGATGAAAAAAAAAATTCTAGAGATACAGCATTTTCAAAATCCAAAAAGTCAAACGAAAATGAACATTTAAGGCCAAAAAACGCAGGATATGAAAAAAAGTTTAGTAAAGGAAAATGTGTTTTTTTTAAACCTCTCTCAGAACACCATATCGAATTTTTGAATTGTTAAAAAAAAAGAATTTTCAAATTTTTATCACACAGAAAATATTAAATTATTACATTCTCATTATAATAAGAAGGTATTAGTTTTATGCGGAAACTGACTTTTGTCGATTTTTTCAAATCTCCTTGTTTCGAGACCCCTCGAATGCGAAAAAATGGTTTTTACGATGGTGTCTGTCTGTCTGTCGTCGTCGTTGTCGTTGTCGTTTGTATACCGGATAACTTTTAAATGATTTTTCGGATTGGATTGTACCTTGGCACACAGTTTCAAGGACCAATAATAAAGTTAGAGTTTGTTTACCATTTATTTTGGATAGAAATGCGAAATGTTGGAGCATTTTAAAAATTGTGTAGACTACGTTTTTTTAAGATTGGAAAATTCTATGGACTAAAGTTTGTAGCACACAGAATGACCAGAAATTTATTCCAATGACTTTTTTTGATGAATGAAAAATTAGCGGAGTTAAAGCGTTTCAAATCCAAAAAAAAAAAAAAAAAAATGAACATTCTAAGACACACAACTCACGATATAAAAAAAATACAAGAAAAAAAACGTCTTTTGTTGATAGGTTTATAAGATTACCATAACAACTTTTGGAATTTTTATGAAAAATCGAAGATTTTAATTTTAAGCTCTCAAAAAACAATGATAAATAAAAAATTTTATTTTGCGGTCTAACTATGGAAGATTCAAAAAAAGACCATGCATCCAAAATTGTTAATCGAAAAAAGATCTATAGATTTTTTGTAATTTATTTTTTTATGGAACGCGTTGTTTTGGTTTTAATCGTAAAAAATAAAATTAAAAATTAAATAATTTAATTTTTGGACAAATCACGCAAGCTCTAAAAAAAATGTGTAGACAAAATTTACTTATCAAAAAAGGAGCTACAAATTTATTATTGATAATTTTTGGACAGGACGTGTGAATTTTGTTTTAATCGTAAAAAATAACATTAAAATTAAAAATAAAATATTTTTTGTAAAGCGATACAAGAAATGAAAAAAAATGAACAGACAAAAATTGTTCACCGAAAAAGGGTCTGCAAATGTATATCTAATAATTTTTAGATAGGACAAGTAGATTTTCTTTTAATTACAAAAAATAGTATTAAAAATAAAGAATTTAATTTTTGGAAAAACGACACAAGCCACAATAACCTTTTATTTTACCAAATTTGTCCGTTTAAATTATATCTACGCTTTAAACTGCTTTACGCTAGGATGCGGGTTGCGCATTGCGTATTTTTAGTTTGAATCTAAAAAAATAACATTAAGGATGAGCAAATTAAATTTATGAAAAACTGAAACAAGTTTCAATAAAGAGCTTAATAACAGAATTTCTTTTTTCACAGCATGCACAGTTTTATTTAGTTATAAAAACAAGACAATGAAAATACTTATGTTTCATTACCAATGCATATTATAAATTGTAATAATATATTTATTGGTATGATACACTTAAAAATTGAACCACTTTGTTAACAATTTATTTTATTATTTGAAGAGCCACCTCTCTTGCTGAAAATTCAACTATCTTGTTAAAAATTGTTTTTTTTAAATCATTTTTGTGACAAAAAATTGCAATATTCTATTTTTGGTTAAACATTCCACAATTCAGTTAAAAATCTATATATTTCATTGTGAAATTGTTGAAAATTCAGATACTACTTGGTTGAAAATTTAAATTTGTTTATTAAACATGCATTTTATTATTTGAAGATCCATCACTCAGGTTGAAAAATCATCTACTTTTTAGATTCATTTTTTTAAATTAATTTTTTAACTGGAAATATAATTATTTTGTTTTCGGTTGAAAATTAATCGTTTTAGAGGAAAATTGATCGTTTGAGTAGAAAATTCAACAATTTCATTAAAAATTGATGGTTGTTGTAGTAAGTTCGTCTTTTTTAGTACATAATCAATCATCTTGATCGAAAATTGAACTTTTTTATTCAAAATTTATTTTATTATTTGAAGATGCATCTCTCTGGTTAAAAATTGAACTACTTTTTCAGATTCATTTTTTTTTAAATAATTTTTTTACTGAAAATTTAATTATTTTGATTTTGGTTAAAAATTGATCGTTTTAGTTGAAAAATCAAATATTTCTTTTAAAATTGATGAATATTATAGAAAGTTCGTATTTTTTGGTACAAAATCGATTTTCTTGATTGAAAATTGAAATTTTCCATATAAAATTTATTTTATTATTTGAAGATTCATCTTTCTTGTTAAAAATTCAACTATTTTGTTGAAAATTGTTTATTTCTTTAAATTATTTCAATTAAATATGTCAATATTTTATTCTTGGCTGTAAATTCAACAATTTGGTTAAAAATTGATATAATTAATTGTAAATTTATCGTTTTCGTTAAAAAATTAATGTTCTTTGTTGGAAATTTAGATACTATTTGTTTGGAAATTCAAATTTCTTTATTAAAAATGCATTTCATTATATAAAGATCCATGTCTCTGGTTGAAAATTCAACCACTTTTTTATATTTATATTTTTTTAATTAATTTTTTGACAGGAACTTTAATTATTTTGATTTGAGTTGAACATTGATGGCTTTTATTTGAAAATTCAACAATTTCGTTGAAAATTGAGGGATTTTATAGCAAGTTCGTCTTTTTTGCTACAAAATTTATCTTCTGGATCGAAAATTGAACTTCTTAGTTAAAAATTTATTTCATTATTCGAAGAGCCATCTTTCTTGCTGTAAATTAAACTATTTTGTTAAAAATTGTTCTTTTTTTTATAATTATTGTAATTAAATATGTCAATATTCTATTTTTGTCTGTAAATTCCACAATTAGCTTAAAAATTTGGTATATCTTATAATAAATTTATCTTTTTTGGTAGAAAATTAATCTTCTTGGTTGAAAATTCAGTTACTATTTGATTAGAGATTTAACTTTTTTGTTAAAACTTCATTCTATTATTTGAACATCCATCTCTCTGGTTGAAAATTCAACTACTTTTTCACATTCATTTTTTTAATTGATATTTATTCATTTTATTTTCGATTGAAAATTGATAATTTTTAGTTGATAATTTCACAGTTTTCTTAAAAATTTATGAATTTTATTATAAGCTGGTTTTTCTTGGTAAAAATTAATCTTCGTGGTTGAAAATTGAACTTCATTGTTAAAAATTCATTTTATTATTTCAAGATTCTTCTCTTGATGAAAATTCAACTATTTTGTTGAAAATTATATTTTGCAAAATATTTTTGCAACAAAAAATTTGAATATTCTATTTTTGGTTAAAAATTAAACTATTTGGTTGAAAATTTATATATTTTATTGTAAAGTATTTATTTTATCAAAAAATTATTGTTTTTTGTAGAAAATTCAGATAATATTTGGTTGAGAATTCAAATTTCTTCATTATAAATGCATTTTATTATTTGAAGATCTATTTCTCTGGTTGAAAATTGAAATATTTTTTTAGATTAATTTTTTTTATTTAATTTCTTAACTGGAAATTTAATTATTTTGTTTTCGGTTGAAAATTTATCGTTTTAGTTGAGAATATAACAATTTCGTTTAAAATTGATGGATTTTATAGTAAGTTCGTCTTTTTTGGTACAAAATTAATCTTCTTGATTAAAAATTAACCTTCTTCGTTAGAAATTCCTTTCATTATTTGAAGGTTCATCTCTCTTGCTGAAAAATCAACTATTTTGTCAAAAATTGTATTTTTTAAAATACTTTTTTTAACAAAAAAATTCAATATTCTATTTTTGGTTAAAAATTCTACAATTTCGTTAAAAATGTATATATTTTAATGTAAATTTATCTTTTTTGTTAAAAAATTAGTGTCCTTTCTTGAAAATTCAGATACTAATTGGTTAAAAATTCTAATTTCTTCATTAAAAATGCATTGCATTATTTGAAGATGCATCACTCTGGTTGAAAATTTAACTACTTTTTAAACTCATTTTTAGTATTATTTTTTAACTGGACATTTAATTATTTTGTTTTGGATTAAAAATTGATCGTTTTTAGTTAAAAATTTAACAGTTTCGTTAAAAATTGATGGATTTTATAGTAATTTGATATTTTTTGGTACAAAATTAATTTCCTTGATTGAAAATTGAACTTCTTTGTTAAAAATTAATTTTATTATTTGAAGAGCCACCTCTCATGCTGGAACTTCAACTATTTTGTTAAACATTGTTTTTTTTTTGCTTTCTCATAGATAAAGATTGGTAATGGTGACACTTTCGAAAAATTTTAAATTCATTTGATTAAACGCTCGTCTATTTTAAAATGTGTAATACAATGTTCTAAGAAAATGTCAGGATGTGTGCGCGTGTGTGTGTGCCTGTGTCAGCTAGCACTTTATAATACTTTAAAAATCGGTTTTTTTATAGAAAAACTTTGTTCATTAACATAATTGAAAGTTGATGCAAGAACGGAAAAATTCCTTGATTTGAGGAAAATCGATTGACCTATAATATTAATATATTTTTTGAAGAGTAAAGAAGTTATGCTCATTCGTAGTATTTAAAACATCTGTTTTAAGGGCATGTGATGAGTGGACCAAGTGACCAAGTCAGTCCCGAGATCGATATTTTTACACCCATATTTAAAAATAAAAGTTTAAACAAAGCGGAGAAAATCTAGGGAAATGTTGCAAAACGTAAAAGGACAGTGTGTAGCAAAGCATAGAGTTGAGGAACGAAAAAAGTTTATTAGAAAAATAATAAATGTTGACCGACATATTTCTACCCATGTCGGTATCATATAGTATGCTATCAGTAAATTTTTGCTTATTTTTTTTTCGTCGACAGATAGCGCTAGGGCTGCTCATTTTGATATAGAATATGTCTCAATCACGGCCACAAGTGTATATATGAATCAGTTATATTACTTTGTGAATGGTAAGGAGGAGTATATTACAGAAAATATAACCGGCGGTTACAGTTGATCTAAAACAAACATAACCTTAAATGTAACCTTCATTTTTTATAAATTGGCGGTAAATTCAAATTTAGAAAGTTCACAATACCAAATTTGAATGAACTGCCAACTTTGATATGTTTAAATTTTAAAAAGTATAATTAACAATTTGAAAATTGTAATTTTCTTCAAGGGCTCTAGTCTTTTTTGCAGACGGTTGCATGGTGGATCAAAAAAGGTGTCTCTGGACGAATCATTCTACAGGGCACAATTTAAACAATTTACAGAGAAAAAACGTTTTTGTAATTGAATTTATGAAATATAATAAATAAACTGTTACTTTATAAAAAAAATTATAAACAATTATCTATTGCAGGTACTTACCTTGAAATAAATCAAGTTTTTTCTATTAAATCGCCCAA
>JAUELO010467797.1:0-12053 GCA_032357855.1 Amphibolips quercusostensackenii
TTCGAGAATTTTATTATTCGAGAATTTTATTATACGGGAATTTTCCAATTCGGGAAATTTATTAGTTGGGAATTTCCAAATTCCGGGATTTTATTATTCGAAAATTTCTGATTCGGGAATTTTATTTTTCGGAATTTTTGAGTCGTCACGTAATATAATTCCTAAATAATAAAATTTCTGTATGATTAAATACCCAAATTAAAAAAAATTCTCGAAGAATAAAATGACATAACTGTTTATCATATTGCAAAATTTAATAATTCCCGACAGGAAAATGCTGAATTATAAATTAAAAATTAAATTTTTCATAAATATTTATCAATAAAATATTTAATATTTAATGATCAATATTTAAAAAAAATATTTTTTATGTTGAAAGATTCTAAAATTATTGTTTGAATTTAAAATAACAATAAGTAAAAAATTATATCCAGAAATATAATATATTGTATTCAATTTTTGTTATTTTAAATTCAAACAATAATTTTAGCAACTTTAAACATTAAAAATAAATTTTGTTGAAAATATATTTAATTTTTTAATTTTTAATTTATAAATAAAATTTATTAAAAGAAAATTTTAATTGTTTTAATTTGGGAATTTTCTAGTTAGGATATATAATAATTTGGCAATTTTCTATCGGGAATTTTCAAATTCGGTAATATTATATATAGTCGAGAATTTTATTATACGGGAATTTTTAAATTCGGGAAATTTATTAGTTGGGAATTTTCCAATTAGTTAATATTATAAATTATCCGGGAATTTTATTATTCGGGAATTTCACAATTCCGGGATTTTATTATTCGAAAATTTGAATTCGGGAATTTCACAGTGTCGGGAATTCTATTTTGCGGAATTTTTCAGTCGTCACATAATAAAATTACTGTGTAATTAAATACACGAATCGGAAAATTCCCGAAGAATAAAATACCTAAACAGTTTATCATATCGCAAAATTTAATAATTCCCGACAGAAAAATGCTGAATTGTAAAATATCCGACCTAGAAATATCACAAATTTAAAAAATAAAATTTTTTTATAAATACTTATCAATAAAACATTTAATATTTAAAAAAATATTTTTAATGTTTAAAGATTCTAAAATTATTGTTTGAATTAAAAATAACAATAAGTAAAAAAAATTATCAAGAAATATATATTGTATTCAATTATTGTAATTTCAAATGCAAACAATTTTAGCAATTTCAATCATTAAAAATAAAATTTTAATTTAAAATATTTAATTATTGTATTTTTAATAAATAAATAATATCTCAAAGAACTTAATTGTTTCAATTTAGGAATTTTATATTTCAGGAATTCTTTAGTTCGTATATTTTATATATATTTTTTATTTTTCCAATTCAGGAATTTTATTATTTGGGAATTTTATTTTGTGGGATTTTTCAGTCGCCCCTTTATTATTCGTGAATTTTCCAATTTGGAAATTTTATTATTCGGGAATTTTTTAATTCTGAAATCTTGTTATCAGGAAATTTTATTGTTCGGTAATTTTACAGTGTCAGAAATTTTATTTTTCGGGATTTTCCAGTCGTCCCGAATCAAAATTGAAAATGTAATAATTTGATTAATATTATAAATACAAATTTTTTGATTGCTCAAAATGGGGCATTTTTAAATTGGGTAACATTATAAACTGTCGGGAATATTTGGGAATTTTCCTATTCGTTAATATCATGAATTGTTCAAGAATTTTATTATTCGGAAATTTTATTTTTCGGAAATTTTATTTTTCGGAAATTGAATTATTCGGGAATTTTTCAATTCTGGAATCTTATTATCAGGAAATTTTATTGTTCGGTAATTTTAAAGTGACGGAATTTTTATTTTTCGGGATTTTCTAGTCGTCCCGAATCAAAATTGAAATTGTAATAATTTGATTAATATCATGAATAAACATTTTTCGATTGTTCAAAATGGGGCATTTCCAAATTGGGTAACATTATAAACTTTTGGAAATATCTGGGAATTTTCCTATTCGTTAATTTTATAAATTGTTTAAAAATTTTATTATTCGGTAATTTCATTATTTGGGAATTCCCCAATTCCGGAATTTTATTTTTCGGAATTTTTTTAGTCTTCCCTCATAATTAATGAAAAATTAATTAATTAAATGCGGTAATTTTAAATTTTGAATTTTTAAAATTAATTTTAAAGCTGTCTTTAAAAGAACAATCCTTTGGCGCAGAACTTGTGCAGACTTAGCGCAAGATTTCAATCCAGCTTGACGGAGGGGATATTCATTCACGTTTACTGCTGCGTGAGCGAGAAATAATTAGTTCAGATCACGTTGAACCTTCCTTCCGACAGGTCTTGACAGATTTTTTCAATGTTAGCGCATTTTGTTATTGGTTATGAATTTGATTATCAAATCAAATAAATGACAAAACAAACTTAGTTTATAGTACCACGTAGGGACATTTTTAAACAAATTAGGGACACCAATTAAAAAAAACGTGCTCCCCACATAATAAAAAAATTTTTTGACATTGAAGAGTGAAGAAAACGTCGAAATTTCGATGGAGAATTCTGAGAAAAATGCAAAGATTATAGATTCTGGATATTCAAATTCGTCCAGCGATAATAGGCAGTCACAAAAAAGGTAAATATGTTCATATTTATCAATTAAAATATTAATAATATATAATACACAACTACGTATTTATTTTACGGAATATAAAAAATATTAAAATTTTAAGATTAATTTTTTTTTTAATTATTAGGGGAAAGCTTACAGTGGATAATGCAACCTACAATGGATAATTATTAATTAAAAATACTAAAATTAGTAAAATAATTTTATAATTTAATTAATAGTATATTTTTGAAAAATTTTTTTTTATTTCTCTAACAAATATGATCGACCCTTTGGATCGTGCGGTTAGATTACAGAAAAAATTACAAATTACACAAAAATTTCTGCCTTTATCAGTGGTCAATTTTATCTCAAAATTATTCCTAAGAATGATTTTTTTCTAATTTTGGTTACAACTAGAATATTAAATTAGCAATTGTTTAAAAGTTCTAAAATAAAAATATTTTCAGAGTGATCAATTTTTGAATGAAGAAATCTAAAAATTATAGGTCTTTAAACAGTGAATTATAAATTATAAATAGAAGAAATATTAATTTGAGATTTGAAAATAAGTTAACAATTAATGCTAATATACTTAAAATTATGATTTGTTAATCTTTGAATGCATCTTTTTATTTTTTAGCTGTAGAAATTTAATGATTGCAAATTTTCAGACCCTAAAAATTACACAATTTCATACTGAAAGCATTTTAAATATAAAAAATCAAAATTTCGACTATTTTCAATTGCGCCATTTTTATTTTATACTTTATAACAAAAATATATTTATAAGTTCTTAAATTTACGATTTTTAGAGTTTGTAATTTAACGATAGGGGAAACCATCCTACAGTGGATAATCATTAATTGAAAATAAAAATATATGTAAAATAATTAACTCAATTTGATTAATAGTTAAGGCACTATAAGTGTTTATAAATTAAATTAAAATTAATTATTTTTCTTTTATTTGTGCTCTTAATTAATAATTATCCACTATAGGCATGTTTCCCCCAGTTAAAAGCTCAAAAATTTTAAAGAGTTAAAATTAGCATGAATTTAGTTTTGAACTGTCAGATTTCAAAAAAGATAACAATAAGTTGTGCAATTAAAAAAAAATATTTTCTGACATTCTACAAAGGCTTCTTATATATTGCATATTTCAATATAATAAATTATTTTTGAGAAAAAAACATTTTGGATGCAAAATATTAGTTTTCGGAATAAGAATATGTGATAAATAATTGAACCTTTTGTTGCAAAACGTCTTACAATATTAAAATATAAGTGAAAATTTTTTCAATAAACTGCCTTAACTTTTCTTTTGTACTCTATTACTAATCATATCATTAAATTATTTAAATAATGGAACAGAAACTAATTTTTTGAAAATAATTCAAAAAGTATAAAACTTGAAAAACTCAAAAAAACTATTTGGTTGAATCAACAAAATATTTGGTAGATTTAACTATATTTGTTGTTGTTTCAGCCAAATATTTCGGTAGCTGGAGTATTTGGTTGATTTATCAAAGAAATTTTGATACATCAATCAAATATTTTATTGAATCAATAAACCATCCTACAGTGGATAATCATTAATTAAAGATAAAAATATATGTAAAGTAATTAACTTAATTTAATTATTAGTTAAGGCAATATAAGTGTTTATAAATTACAATTAAAATTAATTTTTTTTTTATTTGTCTTCTTAATTAATAATTATCCACTGTAGGTTGCACTATCCACTATAGGCAAGTTTCTCCTAGTTAAAAACTCAAAAATTTTAAAGATTTAAATTATCATGAATTTAATTTTGAACTATCAGATTTCGAAAAGATAACAATAAGTTGTGCAATCTCAAAAAAATATTTTCTTAAATTCTACAAAGGTTTCTTATACATTGCATATTTTAATACAATAAATTATTTTTGAGGAAAAAACATTTTGGATTCAAAATATTAGTTTCTAGAATAAGAATCTGTAATAAATAATTAAAACTTTTGTTGCAAAACGTCTTAAAATATCAAAATATAAGTGAAAATTTTTTCCATAAACTGCCTCTTAAACTTTTCTTTTGTACTCTATTACTAATCATATCATTTAATTATTTAAATAATGGATCAGAAACTAATTTTATAAAAATAATTTTGAAAAGTATAAAACTTGAAAAACTCAAAAAACGATTTGGTTGAATCAACAAAATATTTGGTAGACCCAACTATATTTTAGGTTGTTTCAACCAAATCTTTTGGTAGCTGGAGTGTTTGGTTGATCTATCAAAGAAATTTTGATGGATTAATCAAATATTTTATTGAATCAATAAGCTTTTGATTCAACATTTGATATCCAAAAAAACAGTTCTTTTGGTTCAAGAAATTTTTTTCTGAGTGAATGCATAAGACATTTTAAAAAACTGTTTCGAAAAGTTCAGAAGAGTTTTGATTAAAAAAGTAACTTACATGTAAAAAAATTACTGAAAATTTTTTTACGCCGTCCTAAGATCAACTTGTGCCTGCTCATTGTTCAATGTTAAGTGTTTTCATTAAGGGAAACCTGTCTACAGTGGGTAATCATAAATTAAAAATACTAATAAATGTCAAATAAATTATTTAATTTAATTAATAGTTATAACACTATACATGTTTATAAATAAAAAATAATTTTTGTTTGTTTGTGTTTTTAATTAATGATTATCCACTGTAGGGAGGTTTCCCTTATACTTATTATAAGCGTTTACAAGCGATTAAATAAATATCTTTAGCTGGCAGGTCTGAATTTAATCTGTATGTATCCATAATTATGAGAGACAGCTAGTTTAATTGTAAAATAGTCTTTGTGAATCGTTTGAGCGATAAATATAAACCATTGAATCTCATTCCATGGAATATATCTGGATTCTCATTGTCAATAATAATAGCGACCCTTGAGCATTTCCCCTTGTTATCTTACATTTTACTATATTTTAATCTTCAATACTAAATAAAAAATGTATATGTATATGTGCTAGTGATCAATATTTTTTTTATTAATTAATTATGTAGCAAATGAAGTGTCAAATAACGTCATTGGATCGTCCCTGATCCTCATATTTCACGTTTCACGTAGTATAGAGTCACGTTTACGGAACACTTGAGGAAACACGTGAAATCAATGTTTTTGTATGACTTCCAACTAACCTACTTTAAAAATTTTTGTATTTGATATCATTTGCACATTTTTTAATTTTAATTAATTCAATTTTTTCAAATATTTTATTGAAAATTTATTATGTTTAAGCCCAAACTGTTAAAATTTGAAGGATTCAATTCAAATGGTTCCGCTATAGTAGGGGAAACCATGCTACAGTGGATAATCATTAATTACAAGCACGAATAAAATAAATAATTTTAATTGTAATTTATAAACACTTGTAGTGTCTTAACTATTAATTTAAACAAATTAATTATTTTACATATATTAGTATTTTTAATCAATGGTTATCCACAAATTGTACAATTTTGAGTAATTATATTTTTCAAATATTTAATTGCAAATGTATAATTTTAAAAAATGTTAGTTACATCTTTTACATTTCAACATTTTTAATAATTAACGTTTGAATTAAATATAAATATTTAATTTTAGATTTATCCAACTTAATTGGAACTGATTTAATTCAAAATTTTTTAATCCTAAACACTTTTAATTTTTTACTTGTCAAATTTTGAAAATGTATCATGTTTAACTATTCAAATTCGAAACCAAAAAATTAAATTTTTATCTCAGTTTCAAAATATTAAATTTTGAATTTTTGTTATTCAAAATTGTTAAAATTATTCAATTTTAAATACTTTAAACTTATATTTTTAATTGGAAATTTTACAACTATGATTGATTTTTGACAATGCTCTATTTTGACATATTTTATTTTAAATTGTTGATTTGATATAGCGTACCAATTCACAATTGTTTAATTTTAAAAGCTATAATTTTGAAAATATCGATTTTTTCATAAATAATTTTCATTTCATAAATAATTTTGATTTCATATTCTTAGGCTTATCTGAAATATAAATTTTTATACTGTTCACGTAAAACCTATTAGGAGAATAATTCTGTTTTTTCTTCTAAATTTGGCCAAAAAACTTTTAAACAAAAAATTTAGAACATTTAATACAAATTTTTTATCTTATTTTTAAGAATAATAATAATTTTTAATCATTTTCTCACATTTGTCTATGAGAATTTAACATATGGTGTGTCAATTACAAAATACGATAAAGTAAATTTAAAAAAGTTATTTGTTATAGAAAAATGTGAAACAGATACGAAAAAAGTATTTTCTTAAAAAATGAATTTACAAATTTTCAATTAATTATTTACAGTGATGGTAATATAAAAAGAATAATTTTTGTATATGAAAAAATTCAATGAATGCATTTTCAGGATATTAAGAACATAAGAACGGCGAAAAATAATTTTTAAAACATTATTAAAATTTTGTTGACTTATTGATTGATTTATGATTCGAAAATATATTTTTTTAAACACCCGAATATGTATTGGTGTTGTATTATTAGGATAATTTAGTAAATGATATAAAATACTACATTTTTATTTTCAAATAAAATAAGAAAATTTGTTGTTACTATAAATTATTTATTATAATTACAAAAAATTTTTATTTCTTACAGTAATAACATTTCGGGGTTCAAAAATAGTAACGATTCGACGGGTAATGGTTACTGCAATGAGCTTCTTTCCAAATTTATATCCAGGTAAAATAATAAAATATATACGATTATATATTACATATATTGTTTAATAACATGTATTTCAATATTAGGGTTGATACAGGTCAGAAAATTCCAGAAGGTCAGTGAATTTAAAACTGGTCAGGGAAAATCAGGGAATATCAGGGAAAACCTGACAGGGACAAGGAATTTAAAATAAACTGAAATTAAAGTTAATTTTATTATTGTTTTTTTTTTAATTTTACATTTTTGTTAAAAATTTATTCCTTTTGGTTGAAAATTTGTGTTTTTGGGTTGAAAAATTTATCTTGTACAATTGAAAATTCAACTATTTTATTGAAAAATCTTCTGTTTTTATAAAAATTCATTTCTTTGGATGAAGATGAAAGTATCGCGTTAAAAATTATATTAAAAATCCAAAGGTTTGGTTGAAAATTCCTCTGCTTTAATAAAAATTATTCTCTTTTGGTAGAAAATTAATCTTCTTGTTTGAAAATTGATCTTTCTTGGTGAAAATTAATATTTTTTGGTAAAAAATTTTTTGTTGAACATTAATCTTTTTGTTTGGAAATTTATCTTTTTGGTTAAAAATTAATCTTTTTTGGTAAAAAATAATTCTTATTTAGAAATTTATTTTTTTGGTTAAAAATAATTCTTTTTTGGTGAAAAATTTTTTGTTGAAAATTAATCTTTTTGGCATAAAATTAATCTTCTTGTTTGAAAATTCATCTTTTTGGTTCAAAATTAATTTTTTTTAGTAGAAAATTTTTGGTTGAAAATTAATCTTTTTTAATAGAAAATTAATCTTCTTGTTTGGAAATTTATCTTTTTGGTTGAAAATTAATCTTTTTTGGTAGAAAATTTTTGGTTGAAAAATAATCTTTTTCGGTAGAAAATTAATCTTCTTGTTTGAAAATTTATCTTTTTGGTTGAAAATTATCTTTTTTAGTAGAAAATTTTTGGTTGAAAATTAATCTCTTTTGGTAGAAAATTAATCTTCTTGTTTGGAAATTTATCTTTTTGCTTAAAAATTAATCTTTTTTGGTAGAAAATTTTTGGTTGAAAATTAATCTTTTTTTGGTACAAAATTGATGTTCTTGTTTTGAAACTTATCTTTTTGTTTAAAAATTAATCTTTTTTGCTAGAAAATTGATCTTCTTGGTGGAAATTCATCCTTTTAGTTGAAAAATCATTTTTTTTTGTGAAAATTAATTTTTTAAAATAAAAATTTAACTATTCTATAAAAATTTATCTTTTTGGGTTGAAAATTCGTGTTTTTAGGTTGAAAAATTCATCTTGTAAAGTTGCAAATTCATTTATCTGATTGAAAAATTCTGTATTTTGTTCAAAGACTTGTTAGAAAATTCATCTATTTTGTTAAAAATTAATATTTCGTGGTCAAAAATTAATCTTCTCATTTAGAAATTTATTTTTTTGGTTGAAAATAAATCTTCTTTGGTAGCAAATTAATCTTCTTGTTAGAAAATGTATCTTTTTTGTTAAAAATTAATTTCTTTGGTTAAAATAAATTTTGCATTAAAATTAATTTCTTATACTGGAAATTGATTATTTTAACAACAAATTTAACTTCTCTATAAAAATTCATCTTTTTGGTTAAAAATTTGTGTTTTTGAGTTGAAAAATTTATCTTGTTCAGTTGAAAATAGAACTATTTGATTGAAAAATTATATATTTTGTTTAAAATTCATAATTTTGGTTAAAAAGTCATTTCTTTTGTTGGAAAATTTAACTATAAGTTTAAAAATTCCTTCAAGAAATAAAATATTTGGTTAAAAATTCATTAATTTTTTTTAAATTAAAAATTAATTTTTTAACTCAAAATTGAATTATTCCATTTTTCGTCGAAAATTTTTCTTTTTCATAAAAGTTTAAATTTCAAGATTGGTGAAAATTAGTTGAAAATTCTTCTGTTTGGTTGAAAAATTAACTATTTTGTTGAAAATTATTTTTTTTCTAAAAAATTGTTTTTAAAAATCAAAAATTCATTTTTTAACTTTAAATTGAACTATTTAATTTTTTGTCGAAAATTTATCTTTTTTCACAAAAATGTAATTTTTTTGGTTAAAAATTTTTATTTGGTTGAAAATAAACTATTTCGTTAAAATTTTTTTTTTCACAAAAATTAGTTTTTTAAAAATTAATTTTTCAACTGGTACATTTTTTGTCAAAAATTTATCTTTTTTCACAAAAATGTAATTTTCTTGTTCGAAAATTCTTCTATATAGTTAGGAAATGAATTAATTTGTTAAAAATTATATTTTTTCTTAAAAATTAGTTCTTTTAATTGAAAATTTATTTTTTAACTAAATATTTAACTCTGCCATTTTTTGTCAAAAATTTATCTTTTTTCACAAAAATTTAATTTTCTTGGTTGAAAATTCTTCTGTTTAGTTTGGAAAATGAACTATTTTGATAAAAATTATATTTTTTCCTGAAAGTTAGTTTTTAAAAACTGAAAATTGAACTATTTTATTTTTATGGAAAATTTTTTTTTTCATAAAAATGTAATTTTCTTGTTTGAAAATTCTTCTGTTTGCTTGAAAAAATAAACTGTTTTGGTAAAAATTATTTTTGCTTCCTGAAAATTAGTTTTTAAAAATTTAAAATTAATTTTTTTAACTGAAAATTTAGCTGTTCCATTTTTTGGAATTTTTAAAAATAAAAATTTAATTTTCTTTGTAGAAATTTCTTCTTTTTGGTCGCAAAATTAACAATTTTGTTAAAAATAAACTATTTTGTCAAAAATTAATTCTTTTCTGGAAATTTAACTATTCTATTTTAAGTTGAAAATTCATCTGTTTGGTTGAAATTTCAACTATGTCGTTACAAATTTATTTTATTTAGTTAAGAATTAATTTCGTTGGTTTAAAATTTTACTATCTTGTTGAAAATTTGTTTTTTTTTTAGTTAAAAATTAATTTTTTGAACTTTAAATGTAACTATTTTATTTCTGCTTTGTTTGGTTAAAAATTAATCTTTCTAGTTGGATGAGATTTTTTCCATTGACCGAAAAATCTTTCTTGGTTGAAAATTTATCTCTTTAGTTGAAAGTTACAATTTTTGGTTGTGAAATTACTGTTTCGGTTGAAGAATTAATTATTTGTTTAAAAATTTATATTTTATGGTTTCATTAAACATTTCTGATTAAAGATAAAAATATTTTTTGGTGGAATTATCAACGAATACACTTTCAGTTGAGAATTCGTTTTTTTTTATCAAAGATTAATCCCTTTGGTTCAAAATTGAACTATTTTTTAAAAAATTCCATTTTCTTTGGTTTAAAATTAATACTTTTCACTCAAAATTTAATTCTTCCACTTTTGGTTCAAAATCTGTCTTTTTGATTTAAAAATTCAAGTACTTGACTACTCTCACTGAAAGTGTTTAAAATAAATTTTAAATTAAACTTGTTTTTTTAAATTAACATTATTGAGCTTGTGTGTGTATGTTTTTATATGTGAAAGAAAAAATTAGAACGATCAGGGAAAATAAAAAATTGGTCAGAAAAAAGTCAGGGTAAGTTAGAAAATTTTGTAATTGGGATTTTGTAGCAACCCTGAACATTTGCGAAAAAAATGTTTTTGAAATTAATTTTGATTTATTTATTTGATGATTGAGTTTGATGTAAAAATTGATCTAATACTTCTAAATGAAAAAATTTTATGCAAAATATGCATATACATTAAATCGTTTTAACTGAAAAAAATCGAAAAAAAATATTTCTGAAAGTACAGATGAAATATTTTCAGTGTGCGAGACAGTTCAAATGATTAAATGCTGACTTTTATTCATGAAAACAGTTAGCGCACGTTGCACGAGTCGGTGAATGAATTGTGACGCATCGACTTAAAGCAGTTTTAATAAAAATGAAGTATTTCAGAATGCAATAAAAACTTTGCACTTTGCATACTTTATTATTTTATAAATTAAACTTATTTTTAATTCCAAAAACGAAATTGGCCTAAAATATTTGTATAAACTTCGTAAGAAACATGCTGATTTTTGTTAATAGAATTATGTTTTAATTTTAATGTTGTAATTTTTATTTTGAACTGAGCATTATTTTCGAAATCTAGCTATTATGTAAGTCTTATTGGATCTGCATACCTAGGCAGAGAATACGAACAAATATTTTTAAACTAGAGGCACGTGGGCAAACGCGTGCTTCTACTGCCACATATAAGTGTGCATGGATTTTTCCTCGAGTACGCTTATTCAGCACTGCACGCATCTAGATTTTAGTATCTTCTTCGACATATTATGTTTCAATCGGCTTTCAAATTGATATAATAATAATAATAATAATAATAATAATAATAATAATAATAATAGTTTATATGTCCTGAACGTCATTTCAAAATGTCCGAACACCTCGTGCATTACACTGTTTATATACATTGAATCACATTGAATGTACATTTCAAGGGTCAATTAATTCTTTTCTTTAAAGTAAAATGGTATAATCGTGTTTTGTTGTGGGTTGTCCAAAAGGACTTTTCAGGACAAATACAGTTTTCGAAAAAAAGAAGACGAGAAAGTTGGATAAGTGCGATTAAACGTCGTCCTTTGAGTGAGTCACAGTTAAGAAATGCAACAATTTGTCCACCATTTTATACCAGGTGTACTCCTAATTAATTTCCGGTTATTTTCTAAATAAAACATATTAATTGCAAGAGAACCGTTATAGCTATTTTATTCGA
>JAUELO010467806.1:0-12053 GCA_032357855.1 Amphibolips quercusostensackenii
GTTGAAGAATTGACCCCACAAGAAATCGCGGAATGCCCAGTAGCCAACCATAAACCAATGTTAAAGTCATTTAGAGTATTTCTTGTAAATGACCATTTCTCGCATTATACATGAGAAGAAAAAAAGCCTAAAAGATTAAAAACTGTAATTTTGTAATTTTGAACTCTCTTTTTTAAGGTGGCCGCTGAACCCGGGAAAACCAGGAAATGGTTGGGAATTTATTTTTTACCAATGATCGTACACTTATTAACTTTCTCAGTTGTAAAATAATATAGTTCACAAGTGTAATTATAAAATATTTTGCTTTGAAACATTATTTATGATAAACAAATTTCAAACATACAGAAAAAATTTATTTTCTCAGGCTTTTCTGGAGTCAAATTTTTTTTACTGTCGCCTCTCACCATTTTTTGTAAAGTGGTTGAATTTAAATAAATAATAGCTTTTTTGAGTAAGATATTTTCTACAATTCTGCTATTTCTAAGTTAAAAACCTAATTTTTACATGAATGAAATTCTGAAAACCATTTTTCTCAAAAAAATTTTTTAAGAAATAACTATCTATGATAATTATTTACCAGAAACCCAAATTTTTGGTACGACAACTGATGATGTCATTTTAAAATCGAAAACATTATTTTAAAGTGAAAACTTTTTAAAATTAGAAAAATACTTAATTAAACAATGTTCTTTTGCTATAAAATCATTTTTATCTATCGGTTTTTGACCATTTTTAAAAAATGGTTGAATATTATTTAGTGATCCTTTATATTTTTTTGGAAAATATTCTTTACAACACTACCGTTCCCAATTTTTAAAGTAATTTTTTTCTTTACTGTAATTGTAAGAACAATTGAAAAAAATTTTTTTTCAACTAATAATAATATTTAAATACTATTTACTCATTTTTAAGAATGGAAACAGTGGAGTTCTACGGAATGTTTTCCTCAAAATAAAGGTATGTTTTATTAAAGTTTATGAAAGATTGATGAGAAGCAATAGTAAGAAAAACTCAAATTACATAAAATATTGTTAAGGAATTATATTTTTGTAAGTTTTAAGCTTCAATTTTACAAGCTTTTAATTTAAAAGAGATAAATCTCATTCTGCTGTCGGGATACCTCTACCCATCGAGCCTTTTCTTTGTGTCAGGTCCAGGTCTCCTCCTGCCAAACATAATTCTTTTTTTAATGCTGGTTTTTTTTTAATACATTCATTTCTCTATGCACTCAATAAACTGTTTAAAAAATGTGGATTTGCTATATTATGATAGACAATATTATATTTAATCAATGTGTTATTAATTTATGTATTATAGACCGAAACTCCGAAAGTGCTTATTTGTTAATTGCAAAATAAAGTAAAAGTGTTATTTTTTATTATTATTTTATTTCAGTTACCCTACAAAATATATACGAACAATTTTTTTAAATCATGAAATAATTTTTCTTCTCACATACCTTGTATTATGAACATGTGTCTCATTAAACAGACAAATTTTTGGCCTTTAGCCGTCGAAATATGATGGTCAATAAAATTTAAAAACAGAGTTTCACAGCAACAGCAAAAATAATTTTTAGGCAAACTTTTGCTTTTCTAAGACAGTTAAATATTTAAAATAATGTTCATTTTTCAGAAAAAGGTGGATTTAATTTTTAACAGAGAAGAAATAAATTTTCAACAAAAAAGTTGAATTTTCAAACAAGGCGGTGAATATTAAAAAAATTTTAACAAACTAGTTGAATTTTCTATCAGGTAATTAAATTTGTAACCAAAGAAGATTTAATTTTAACCAAATAGATGAATCCCTAACAACAACAAAAATAAATTTTCAACTAACAAGATTTATTTTTCAACAGAAAAGGCTATTTTTTAACAAAATACATTATTTTTGCTTTTACGAAAGAGGTGAGAAAAAAATGAATTTTGAGCAAAGAAGTTTAATTTTCAACCAAATAGATGAGTTTGCAACGAAAAAAAGCAATATGCAACACAAAAAATAATTCATAATACAATAGCACAACTTTTAACCAAGGAGTTTCATTTTCACAAAAAAAGAAGATTCAACTTTTTCGTTACAAATTCATGCTTTCAGTTAAAAATTGAACTATTTGGTAAAAATCTGATCTATTTTGTAGAAAATTGTGAAATTTGGTTAAAAAGTCATTTTTGGCTTGAAAATTCAACTGTTTTGTTGAAAATTTGACTTTTTAGGTTGAAAATTCGACTATTTTTGTAGAAAATTAAATTCTTCAGTGAAAAATGTAGCTATATTTTAAAAAATTCATTTTACTATGGTTAAAAATTAATTTTGTGTCACTAAAAATTTCATTTTTTATTTTTAGCTGTAAATTGATCTTTTTCAATTGGAAGTTTAACTACTTAGTTAGAAGTTGAATTACTTTCTCGAAATTTTTTTTTTTTTGGTTATAGATTCTTAATTGTAAAATTTTGTCGAAAATTGATTTTTTTGCTTAAAAAGTCATCTTTTTAATTAAAAATTCATTTTTTTTTGTTTGAAAATCAATTTCTTTTGCTGAAAATAAATGTATTCCATTCGGTATTGTAAATTAATCTTTTCTGTATAAAAATTTAACTATTTGGTCTAAAACTCAAGTACTTTGTAAAAAATTTTGGTTGTAGAGCAAATTAATCTTTTTGGTTAAAAATTTAACTATTTCGTGAAAATTCATGTATTTTTCACAAGACAAGTTTAACTTTTCTCAAAGTAGTTGCATTTTTTACGGAAAGGTGAGTTATTCATATAATACTTAAAATTTTAACAAAATAAATTAATTTTAAATCTAATGATGGAATGTTTTATCAAACGAAATCAATACTAAACGAAAAATTTAATCGTAGACTTTTCAACAAAAAATGGTATGATTAAATTTTGAGATAAAGGAATTCATTTTTAACCCAGAAAAAGTTGAATTTTGAACAAAATACTTTTGATTTATATCAAAATAAAAAAATTTGAAAAAAACTAATTTCTACCAAAATACACAAACTTTTTCCAAAATTGTTAAATTAAAAAAAAGGCAAAACATCTGCTAAAAAGTTGAATTTTCAATATAAAAATTTAATTTTTCAACAAAAAAGTCAATTTTTTACAAAATAGTTGAACTTTTTTCAAATAGTCAAATTTGTCTAAAAATAGCTTTATTTTTAAACAAATATATGAATTTTAATAAAAAATATGAGTCTTCAAGAAAAAAGTTAATTTTCAAAAAAATTGTTGAATTTCCAAGCCAACAAGATTGAATTTTTGAAAACAAATTAATATTGAACCCAAAAATATAAGTTTTTAACTTCAATGCTGAATTTTCAACTAAAAAGGGAAATGAATTTTTCATGAAGTAATTAAAATTGCAACCACGTACTTGAATTTTTAGTCCTCGTCCCGAGATTGTTTTCCCTTGCATACTTCTTGTTATATTTGAAGAACTTAAATTTATTAAAATTGTTCACGGAAAAAATCCAAATAGGATATTCGAACTTCAAAGATACATTTTTCCTCCTGATATACAAATTAAATTGAAACCCCAAAAATCTGCTTTTAAGCTTATGTTAACCGAAGAACAAATTGTATTATCAACGTTCAATGGCGACCTCTATGCGGTATTGGATAAATATTTATCAAACAACCAAACAATTTTTCGTGAAATATATGAACCTACTTTTTTCGCAATAACGAGTGAAAATAAACATAGACAACGGTAAGGTGGAAAAATTGACGTACGAGAAATAGTGTCAAGAGATTGACAACTTTAATTTTGTAATTCAGAATTCCCTTTTCAGGGTGTCGGTTGGAGAGGAAAACCGGAAAATAAGCGGGAATTGTTTTCATCGAAAATCGTACCAATTTTAGCAGAAAAATGTATTCAGTCACTTTAAATATAAAAAATTTCATATGGCAAGACATAATGCAATTTTATTCGAGTACAATTTAAAATTTTGTAAAATGTAAGTTTACTTTTCACGTTTTTCAGTTACGAAATCATTCAGTATGCATTAAGCTTATTATGCAAACTTTTGCTTGAAAAATTTTACATTTTAGTTGTGCATTTCCAATTTGAACATTCATAAAATGCACTTTGGAAGTCTAAAGGTAGTGTTAATGCGTTTTTCATATCGCATGAATTATAATATTATTTCAATTGGTTGAATTTTAGAAAACTTTTCTCTAGGTTACCTGGTTTTTGGCACAACCATTACCTTAAATTGAAAATTGTTGAGCTAAAAAGTAAGTAAAAGTAAATAAAAATTTCTGACCTAGAATTTGTTTATGCTTCTGTTTAAAAAGCTTCGAATTCAAAAGAGACAGACCTTATTTTTCTACAGGGTTTTCTCAACCTACCGAGCATTCTCTTCGTGCCAGGTCTAGGTCTCCTCCTGCCAGACTTTTCTTCTTAAAGGGGGTGCACTGCTTTATTAGGCGCAAAAAATACGTTTTTCAATCATTTGTTCTAAAGCAAAAAAACGACTGAGCCTTTCAAACTTTAAGGTATATTTCAGCCTATATTATAAATGTATAAAAAAACGTCAACATATAATAATGAATAATTGCAAATTTATTAGCTCACTGGATTTCTTAATCGGCTATAAATATATAGCTTGTAATTTTCGTCAAGAACAAAAAAACCAAAAAAAAATTTAATCAGCATATATTTTTCTTTTGGTTGGACTACAAAAAACTTCAAAAATCGTGAAATTATAAATTTTTTTAGGTTTAAAATTTTTTTTCTGTTTCAAAAAAAATTATTTTAACTTATTGTAGAAGTTATTCAGAATGACTTTTGTAACAATTTTTTCCTAGTTCACTCAGAAGAGAATAAGCTTTGGTTTGATTTGATAGTTTAATTATTTTAACTATAACTCCCGACAATACAGGAAAATCGTATAAATAACATTGCGAAAAATACTCAGAATAGGCCTCTGTGTATCTTGGGTAATTTTTTTGTCGATTTAGGCAACAAAAAAATCGATTTTATAGACCCCCTAAAACGGCACACCCCCTTAAGTGCTCGAATTTTTTTATTTCAATGACGGTGAAAAATTTTTTGCAAACTGTGTATTCTTTTGTATATTTAAATTGCAAGTGGTCACTTTCCTTTCACTTCACACTCGGAGAACTGTATCAAAAATAATAAATTTGCTATATTATGTTAAACTATATTGTATTCAATGAACGTGTTATTAATATCTGTACATTATACCGCGATTGCTTATTTAGTTATTGCAAAATCAAGTACGAATTTCATTCTTCATTATTATTTTAGTTACCTTTTGAAACGTAAACGAACAATTTTTTAAGATAATCAAATAATTTTGCTTTCTACAAAACTATTTTCATAGACATTCAACTGATCAAAAAGTTGTGTCAACCAAATTTGTAGATCTTGCTGAGGTGAACAATTTTGCTCGTTAATCATTTATTTGCTTGAAAATTCAGCTTTTGGGAATTTATCTTCTAATGTTAGAAGATATCTTTTTTTTGTCAAAATTTAATTTTATGATCTGAAAATTTAACCATGCCATTTGCATTAAAAAAATATAAATTTTTCATGCAAAAACCAGCATTTCATCAAACGTTGAAGATTAACCAAAAGGTGACATCAGTTTTATTGAATTAGTTTCTAACCAACCTTTCTTTGTTGAGACTGGCTCTTATCAAATGTAAATATCTCAGAAGGACAAGCTTGACACATGAAATCTAGATAATAACAAGTACAATGTGGATCATATAAGCTAATGTAACAGTAAAATATTCATTAGTTACATTGTTATTTAAATTATTTATTAAAACATCAGTAGGTTTGTCTTCTCATCAGAAACGATGCGCATTGTCTGTAATCTATTCTTATCTTTGACCATTATCCTTAATTCTATTGGTAAGTATAATAATATAATATATCTATAATATCAGGTGTAACTATTTCTTTTTAAAATAAGTTTCTTATTGTTAATAATTACTTTTTTAACTAACAATGCAACTCTAAATTATTCTGGTTTGGTTTAGGATTTAACAGTTTTGTAGAGAATTAAACTATTTGATTGAAAATTAACTTTTTTATGAAATTTCATATTTTTGGTTTAAACTTTTTGCTAAAAAATGAGCTATTTTAATGAAAATTTATATTTTCTGGTTAAAAATCCATCAGCAAAAATCCATCCGCATTCTGTTGAGAATTCAAGCTTCCCCTTAAACCTTCACCTAAATTTAACTATTTTAATTTTTTTTGTAAAATAACTTCTTAATTAAAAATATAACTGTTCCATGTTTGATTAAAGATTTATCTTCTTTACTTAACATTTTTTTTCTTTCGTAAGAACTTTGTCTTTTGTGGTAAAAAATTAATCTTCTTGGTGGCTAGTTCACCTTTTTATTTAACTTTTTTTCAATAAAAATTTAAGTGTTACGTTTAAATTCCTTTGAAATTCAATACTTTGGTAAAAACTTTATGTATCTTGTTTCGAATTAATCTTTTGGGTACAAAATTAATCGCTCTGGTTAAAAACTTATTTCTAACTATCGTCTTGGAAATAATCTTTATCTGGTTTGAAAATTAATTATTTCAACAAGAAATGTAACAAGGCAATTTTTTTAGTTTTTGAAAATTTAACTAGTTGGTTAAGAGTTAAACTAGTTTGTAAAAAATTCATATATTTTTCAAATTTACCTTTCATCTTGAGAATTTCACTAATTTATTTTCAGAAAATCAATGTTTAGGATTAAAAAATTATCTTTTGGGCTAAGCTCTTTTGTGGAAAATTAATTTTTTTTAAATTCTTCATTTAGTTGAAAATTCATTTCTGGTAGTGAAAATGTAACTCTTTTGTTGAAAACTCGTTAAATTTTTGGTTAAGAATGAAATTATTTAGTTAAAAATGAATTTTTTGTTAAATATCAAACTATTTAGATGAAAGACTTTGTTCTTCTGATGGGTCTTCTCCATCTACCGAGCTTACTCTTCGCGTAAGGTCTAGGTCTCCTTCTGCCAGGCCTCATTCACCTGCCAGGTCTCCACCATCTGTCGAGCCATCCTTGCGTGACAGATCCAGCTTTTCACGTCTCGAAATGATTTTTCCTCGTGTACTTGGATTTCGGTTTGAAGAACTTAGATTTATTAGACTCGTTCCCCAGAGGAATCTGAACCGGATATTCGAACTTCGAAGATACGTTTTTCCTTCCAATACACCACTCAAATTGAGAGACTCAAAATCTATCATCAAGCCTATGCCAACCGAAGAACAAATTGTATTATCAACGTCCGCTGGTGACATCCATGCTATATTGGACAAATATTTATCAAACAATCAAACGATTCTACGTGGTATATATGAACCTACTACTTTTCTGCTAAAACGGGTGAAAATGAATATGGACAGCAGTGAGATTAAAGAATTAATTCAGCAAGAAATCGTAGAATGCCCACTAAGCAAACATCGCCCTATTACAAAGTCTTTTAGAGTTTTTTGTGTGAGCCACGATTCTTCACAGCGTTAGTAAAAAAAAGCGTTTGTCAGATCTGGCACTGTGTGCTTAGTTTTTATGCTTACCACACGTTTATGTCCAGTTCATTTGAAATAGATTAAATGCTTTCACGATAATTCATTATAATATAATAGAAGAATCTCTTCGGGTTTTAATCGTGTGCAAAACTACGAATCTTTTCGAAGTTTTGTCGAAATTGCAGTTCATTTCTTCAGGGCTAACTGTGAACTGAACTGTAATAAAGTGAACTGCAATGTTTACGAAACGTCGGCAAGATTTGTAGTTTTGCACACGATTAAAACCCAAAATTTTTTAAAATTTTAATATCTTTTAAAATACATTTTTGCTATTAGGACTTCGACTTCGTTCCTTTTCTGCTCAAGTATTTCCTTCGCTTAATCAAGGTTAAGCTTTAAACATAGGTTGACTCACAAGCTGAAAAGATCAAAAACATAAAATATCGTTAAAAAAATAATTTTATTGTAAGTTCTTTTTTATACAGAATAATGGCTTTTCTTATCAGACATAACTAATAATATAATTTCAATTTGTAGAATCATAACAAAAATTTTTTTTAGGAACCTGATTTTTTGACACGACCAATACTTACAAATTTCTGAGTGAAAATTTGTTTAGCTTTAATTAAAAAATCTTTAAATTCAAATAGGTAGACCTCATTTTTCTCTTTGTGTAAATCCACCTACAGAGGCATCTTATTGTGTGAGGTCCAGGTCTCCTCCTGCCAGACCTGATGTTTTTTTTTAATGCTCGAATTTTTTTATTTTAATAAATTTATTTCGCGTCGCGCTCAAAAAACTGTGTCAAATATGCGAAATATACTATATTATGTTTGACTACTATATTCAAAAAATGTGTCATTAATTTCTGTACCAGGGACCAGGTCTGCTTATTTATATATTGAAAAATAAAGTAAAAATGTTATTCTTTATCATTATTTTATGTTAGTTACCATACGAAATGTATACGAACTATTTTTTTGATAATTATATAATTTTTTTTTATATACCTGTTTTCACAAACATCCTCCTTATCAAAACAAATGTGGATCAAATTTTTAAGTCTATCTAAGATAAATAATTTTTACTTTTAACATTTTTTTTCGTATCTACGGTGTCGTTTGGCAGTCGAAGAGTAATAGACTATAAAATTTGAAAACGAAACTTTACAACAACAAAAATAATTTGCAACCATTCAGTTGCACTAACAACCATATAGTTGAACCTTTAAACAAAAGAGATAAATTCTTAACAAAATAGTAGCACTTTTAAACAAATAGTTAAATTTTCCAGACAAAAAGGCAAAGTTTTTTAATGACAGTTGAATTCTGAATATGAAGCTTATTTTGGGACCAAAAAAGATCGATATAACAAAATATTTGAATTTTTTAAAAAATAAATAAATTCTTGCCAGAGTCACTTAATTTTTTTTAAATAGATAGTTATAGTAGTTTAAATTTTGATCAAGTAACTGCTTTTTTGTCTCAAACCTATGAATTCTCAAAGAAACTTATGATAGTTGATATTACAACAGAAATAGATTTTTATGTAAAAACAAAATCAGCCAAATTTAAACAAAAAATCGAATTTTTCACAAAATAGGTAATTTTAAAACCAAAGAGATAAACTTTAAAAAAAATAATAAATGTTTAAAAAAAATAAATTTTCAACAAGAGTTTAACATTCAACCCAAAACATGATTTTTTAAACAAAAAGATCAATTCTCTAAAAATAAAATAGTAAAGTGTTTAACTAAAGAGACAATCCTTAAACCAACAAATGAATTTTTAACAAAGTAGTACAGATTTTAACCAAGTTGTTGCATTTTCACCGAAAAAGATGACTTTTTAACAAAATACTGGAATTAGTAACAAAATAATAAAATAATTAACAAAATAATTAAATTTTTATCCTGGAAAGATGAATTCTTAACAAAGTGGTTAAACCAGGATTTTTCAACAAAATAGTTAAATCCTTAAGCGAAGAAAAGTAATTTTTAACCAGACAGTTGCATTTTCATACAAAAAAGATAACATTTCTACTAAAACAAATGAAATTTTAAATCAAAGAGACAAATTTTAAAAAAATTTAGTGTTTATCTGCAAAATATTTTCGTTATACTTTTTCTCATCAAAATATGAGTTTGAGACAAGAAATAAGTTTTTTGCGAAAGTAAATAAATCTTTAAATCAAAAAGACGGATTTTTAAAAAACAGTTACATTTCCAACCAAAAAGGATGCTTTTGTAACGAAATTATGGAATTTTCAACCAAAAAGTTGCATTTTCATCCAATAAAAGTGCAGTTTGTACAAAAGAAAAGGACTTTATATTAAAAGTAAAAATAAAAAATAGAGGAATTTTCATACAAAAAATGACTCTTTAATAAAATTGTTGAATTTTCAAACAAACAAAAACTTTTTCTAATAAAAATATAATCTTGAGAAGAAAGCATTTGTCCTTATTTTAAACTGACCTATTTCTCATTTTTCCTCACTGCTAATATTTAGAGGCCAGAATCTTAAACTTGTAACAAATTGTTTCACAACATTACGAACATTTAAAATAATTATATTATTTTAATAGATGTATTTTAAATGAAAAATAAACTTTTATTATACAAATAATAGCCAATATTCAATTACATAAACCTAAGGTAAATAATCAATTATAGTTACTTAAATAAAAATTAAAATTTAATCTTAATGTAATTAAACATTTAAAAAAAAATTAAACACTCAATAATTAATTTATCAGTTAACTTTGAAAACTAATTCTAGAAAATTCAAGTGTAATATAATCAGTTTATAATTAATTAATTAGTTCACAACATACAAATACAATTATTTTTATTGAAACATTCAAATAATTTTTACATTATATTGTTCTTTAAATCTGACATTGAATTTTGATACATTTTATTTATTAGTAATCTCTTAAACTAACTCAAAAAAATCCAAATATATGTACATATAATTTCGAAAATTGAATTTTGATACTAATATCACAACATCACAAGCATAAAAAAAGTATGTAACTGTAATAGAGGTACTTGAAAAAAAATTAATTATAAAAATAAAAGCAATATTCAATTACATAACCTTTAAGTAAATAATCAATTTATATTACTCAATTGAAAAAAATTCAAATTTAATCTTTATTTAATATTATATTGTGAAAAAAACTAATTAGCTAATAATTAATTGAACAGTTCATTACATAAAGAACATCAAACTATTACTTTTTATTGAAACACTGAAATAATTTTCACTTTATATTTTTCTGAAAATTTGAAGTACTAATAATCTTTGATACTAATTCCATGTTATACTAAAAAAAAAAATACAGAAATTGTACTGTATAATATAGCACTGTGGTGGCGCCACAAACTAAGTCTATCTTAAACATCTATGACTGGATGAGAAATGTCGTACAATTACTGAAATACATTTCACGTCGTGTATTGAAAAAGTCAATTATAACAGCTCAAAAACCTAAATTAAATAAATTTATGAAAATTAATGAAGTACATTTTACATATTAATCAAACTGATAATTCGGTAAAGAGTACTATACAGTTTATTAAATTGTTGCATATATTATTTATTAAATAAATCTGGATGGTTAGAGCTGTTATTCAAAGTAATAGTAAAAATGCATAATTCGAAGTAAATATTGGTGATCTATATAGCTAGAAGTCTACTTTTTCACTTCTGTAGATTTTAATTTAAAGTGAAGAGGTTACATTATAAGTAAAAAAATTGCCGCTACCATGCTCACTTCCAATGAAGCTTACGTGTTTTTATATGAAGGATTGTTGGCTAGGTTCGTTTTACACTCTCCGCGTTCCTTTCACACGTAAAGTTAAATTCATATTAAATTTTTGTACAATTAATGCGAGTTATTTTTTTCATTTGCGAATTTCTAAAAGTTCTTCACATGAATAAGGAACCCCCTATTCCGTAGCAAATCATAGAAAAATCTCTCGAACCCTTCCCTTGAGCGATTGCGTAATTCAAGTGCGGTCCGTAAAGGATGCTTGACAGTAATGCGGAAAGAAAAAAGAAGAACAGAATTATAAATTGGGAAGAAAAGGGGTCGTGCATAAGATGCCGGACAAATATAAAAGTCGGGTGTTATGGTCTGATGATAGAACTCGATAAAGATAATAAAGGTGATAACCAGGGTGGTGCACGTCTAGTCCACGTCCGCCCGTCTGGCTGTCACTAGTTCGTTGAACCGATCTTTACTTTCCTAGACTGGCTGTCTTCATTATCTTCCAAACATTGCTCAGGACTTATTATCCTTTATCCCGTGCTGGATCGACATAAGGATCTTCAATTGATTCGTCTCACGGAACCAAATCTCAAGTTGGTCGACCTATCGTTTTTAAAATTGAAATTAATTGCGGTAAGCAGACATAACATTTGACACGCTTTTAAAATCCCTTGTTTATCCGCCTACATACGAGGTGTGTTCAAAAAATAAGGTGACTTTATGGTTTTTTCAAAAAATATTTATTTATTCCTCAATATTTATGT
>JAUELO010467822.1:0-12052 GCA_032357855.1 Amphibolips quercusostensackenii
GTATTCTGCAAATAATTGAAATATTCTGGAGAGATGTACCGAACAAGACCGTCGTGCACACGTATAATAACAAGTTGGCCATTATCATCCTCTAGTCGCTTCATGACGCCATTTTGTTCTGATCCAAAGTGAAAACCATAGACTATAGCCTCTTCACCAAGAGGAACATTCACATGGGGTTGTGGTGCGAGCTGCACTTTAATGTTATTATTCCTTGACTGAGAACTTAGTTCTGTAAGAAAATGATAGAAATATATTAATTTTAATGAAATTTATTATTAAATTATACAATTATGTGCCTAAATTGATATCCCAGAAATGTGCTTAGCCATATTACATTTTATATAAAATTAAAGTTGTGCTGAATGTCCCAAACGATTTTTCAAACACAAATTCAGGTACTTGAAATAATCTTGTTTAACCAAAAATGTTCAAAAATGCAAATTTTTAAAATCTGAATGTTACGTTTAGTTATACTAGGTGAACACAATAACCATCTCTGGGCAATTTTTTACTCAAGTCTATATTTTTTAAATAAACTTGACTTATTTCAACTCAAAATAATCTTTTTCAGACACAAATTTTTATAAACAGGAATTTTTAATATCTGAAATTCGCGGTAAGTTATTGCGAAATATGCATTTGAGCTAGACCAAACTGCCTTGATTAATAGTTGTTGTGCTTGCGTAGCGCAACTCAGCACTACATTCAGATTTTGAAAATTGACATTTTTGAAAATGTTTGAAACAAACAAAATTATTCTGCTTTCAAAAAAGTCGATTCTGACGGCAATACATCTGAGCACAACTTTTGTTTAAAAAACATGCTGAGTATTTTTGTAAAAAATTTTAATCTTCTTCCGAAAGTGGTTCACAAAATAAAATTTTTGTTTACGTTCTTGTACGTGTTTTGTACCAATAAGCAAAACTCTTGTTTTATTGTAAGAAGTAAATGGTGGTGCTAGCCCGCAAAAAGTTTTTTATTTAATTCGTATTTAAATTTGGAATTTTTTTGATAAAACATCGTTTGCCTCACAATAGAACACAACTTTTATTTTTGGATAATTCAAGATAACGGTGTCAAATTTTGGACATCCTGACTTAGGCTACGGCAATATTTCATTGTTTGTTTATTATTTATTTTATAATTGCATGAGCAGATAATAAGTAATTTTTGTCAATAAACCAATACCTCCTCATTGTTAATGATAATGTACAAAAAAATTTGCAAAATTTTAGTTACAAAAAGAAAAAGATGTAGCAATGGTAAGACCGGCAAAATGTGTGTAATGAACAAAATTATTTTTCTAACAAATTAAAACACGGAAAGAAACGAAAATTTCTTTTTTTCCTGACAGCAAGTTTCAGTAATTTATTAATTTCCCGTTTTTAAAAAAAAAGCACCTGATATTTTAAAGCTGTACTAGAAATTACTTGGCTATAAGCGTTTTCTCCTAGATATTCTATTCAAAAAAATGTATTAAATAATTTAGCCACCTCATTATTAGTTATATGTTAGTTTAGGCTAAAATCAATTTAATTATTATATACTTTATTGCTACTTACTAATAGAAAGAAGGAAAACCACCAAGGTTAAAAAGAGAGTTAAAACAGCGATCTTCATTCTCCTGATTGAAGGAGCTTCTTTCTTTAATAATTTTACTATCGCGATTGGGTTCTATATATACTGGTCTTTATCTAATTTTTTTCCCAAAAAATAGCAGATATACCTAAGCAAGTCATTAAAACTGCTTTAATTTTTCAATACTGATTCTCTTATCTGACAGAGGTGTTTCGTCAAGGTTGCGTTTCTAGCAGAATGATTTTGTCGTCAGATTACATTTTTTATTGAGGTAGCTTCATACATAAGAGTTTTGCGAATAAAAAATGTCAACATCATTTCTAAGATTGAAAACATAACAATTTGAAAAAAATATTATGAAATTTTTTTTTAAATATTACGTTTAATAATGTTAAGAAAATATTCAATAATTTCGAATTAAAAGCGTTTAAAATATAAAAAGAAATATTCAAAGACCTTGAATTTAAAATGTTTCGAATCAAAAAAATTTAGATTGGGTAAAACTTAAAAAAAAGGAAAATAATTCAAATGGAACCAAAGGGAATTGAATTTGTATTATTTATGCATAATAGTGTTTAACATTGTATAATTCGAAAAATTAATTTTTTTCTTAATTTTTCATTGAAACTCCTTTTTTTAATTAAAATTTTTCTTAAAATCTGTTTGAAAATTTAACAAAAAAATGTTTAAGACTTTTTTCTTTAAAATATAGTTGTGCACATAATATAACAAAAACGACCTTCGCGTATTTCGAATTTTTAAATGTTCAGTAGTAAATAAATAATTGCAGTGAATAATAACATTATTTTTTGTTTTTTAATTTCATTTTTTTAGCCTAATATTTTCAAAATAGTCAAAATGTTCTGCAATTGTTGACTGCAATTTTGGTACAAAAAAATCGTTATTTTTCATAAAAAAGGAATTTATTTGTTGACAAATCAAGTCTTCTATTTTTTATAAGAATTGATCTTTTTTAGTTCAAAATTCAATTATTTAAATTTGAACTAATTTTTTATTCATTTTTCGTTGAAAAATTCAACTATTTCGGTAGAAATTTGATGTCTTTTTGTTTAAAAATTCTACTTTCTGCGTTTCAAAATTAATCTGTTTTGGTTACATTTAAATATTTTGTTTAAAAATCGTACTTTTTAGTTGAATTTGACTTTTTTTATTTCAAATTCAATTTTTTGATATAAATATTATCTATTATATTTTTGTTAAAAATTAATTTTTTAACTTGAAAACTCAACCTCTTAGTTGACTATATTAGCTTTCTGAAAAATAAATTTTCTTTGTTAAAAATTCGTACTTTTAGTTGAAAATAATTATTTTTAGTTAAACATTTATCTGTTTTGCTCAAAATTTCTTCTTCTTTCATTTGAAAATTTAATTATTACATTTTTGATTGAAAATTGATCCTTTTAAGTTAAAAACTTAGCTATTTGCTAGAAAATTCAACTATTTGAATACAAATTATTATTAGTAAAATCAATTACTTGGTTCAAAATGCTACTACTAGGTTAACTATTCTACTGCTCTGTTAAAAATAGATTTCTTGATTAAAGGTTCATAATTGTGTTTTAAAAATAATACTTTCAGTTAAAATTTTTTCTATATTGCTAACAATACATTTTTTTTGTTATTGGAAATAAATATTTTTGGTTGAAAATTCATCTTTTTCAGTTGAAAATTTAGCTATTACTTATATTAAAAATAAATTTAGCTGTTTTGATTACCTATTATTTCTTGTTTTAAAATTCAACAGTTGACTAAAAATTCAACTCTTTTGGTAGAAATTTAATTTGCTTTTGTTAAAAATGCAACGTTTCAAACTTGAAAATTAATCTGTCTTAGTTGAGTTCAACTATATTGTTGAAATTTCGTCTCTTTTGGTTAGAAATTCTAATTTTTGTTGACTATTTATTAACATTTTTGAAAATAAATTATTCTGGTTGAAAATTCATAATAAAAAAAGTAAAAAGATTAATTTTTGAAAATAAATCAATTAATTTTTTGTGTAAATAAATCTTTTAAAAATTAATTAATTTTGTTAGTTGAAAATTCTACCCTTGGTTAAATGTTGATTAGTTTCGTAAAAAATTGATTTTTCTGGCTGAAGATTTATAATTTTAGTTAAAAATTAATTTTTTTAGTAGAAAATTAATCTATTTTGATAAAAATTCCTTCTTCTTTTGGTTATAAAAATATTTTTTTGGTTAAAAATTTAATTATTTAATTTTTTGTTTATAATTAATCTTTTGTTGTTAAAAAATATACTATTTTGCAGGAAACTGAAATATTTGTTAAGAAATTATTTTTTCACTTAAAACTTATCAATTTGTTGAGAATTGAACTCTTTTGGTAACAATTTTATCTTTTCGGTTAAGGATTCAACTATTCAGTTCAAAATGCATTTTTATTGTTGTTGAAAATTCATTGTTTTAATTGAAAAATAATATTTCTAGTTAAAAATTGGTCTGTTTTGCTAAAATTTCCTTCTACTTTTAGTATAAAATAAATATTTTTGTTTGGAATATCTTTTTCAGTTGAAAATTTTAATATTTTAAGTTGAATTTATTTCTTACTCACATTTTTTTGTTTAATTCAACTCTTTTAATAGAAAAAGTAATCAGTACAAAACGTATTATTTAATAAACAATTATTTTTCTGTTGAAAAGCCAACAATTAGTTGAACATTCAACTCTTTTGACTAAAATATTATCTATTTTAAGTAAAAATGCAAATTTGAAGCTTAAAAATCAATCTGTTTTAGTTGAATTTAACTATTTTGTTGAAAATTCGACTTTTTTGGTTAAAAATTTTACTGCTTGGTTGCCCGTTTATTAACACTGTTGAAAATTGACTTTTTTTTGTTTAAGATTCATAATTTTAGTAAGAAAATTATCTGTTTGGTTAAAGATTTATCTATTTTGCTGAAAATTTCTACTGGTTTTGGTTGAAAAAAATATCTTTTTGGTTGAAAATTTAATTATTCCATTTTTTGTTAAAAATTTTTTTTCATTTGAAAATTCATGTATTTAGCAAAAAATTTAATTATGTGATTGAAAGGATTTCTTTGTTTTAAATTTAACAGCTGGTTTAAAGTTAAAGTCTTTTGATAAAAATTTCATCTTTTTTCATTAAAAATGCAATTAATTAAGCTTGAAGAATTTTTTTTTTGGTTGAGGATTCAACTATTAGTTAAAAATTAATTTTTGTGGTTTCAAATTCTAATACTTGGTGGACTGTTCAACTAGTTTGTAAAAATAAATTTTTTCGTTTAAGATTTATTATTTTAGTTGAAAAATAATCTTTTTAGTTGAAAATTTATCTATTTTGATGAAAATTACTTTTCCATTTGGTTAAAAATAAATCTTTTAGGTCGAAAATTTAAGTATTTTATTTTTGTTTAAAGATTGATCTTTTCTAGTTAAAAATTCAACAGTGGGTTAAAAATAAAACTTTTTGGTAGTTGAAAGTCAATCTTTTTAGTTAAGTATTCACCTATTTTATTAAAAATTTCTTTTTCTATTAGTTGAAAATACATATATAAATTCATTGGTTTAATTTTTTTGGTTAAAGATTTATCATTTTAATAAAAAAATTTTCTCTTTTTTTGTTGAAATATTAATCATTTCATTTTTTGTTGTAAAAGTTAAACGGCTTTGCTAAAAATTAATTTTTTGGTTGAAAATTCTTCTTTTTTAATTAAAATTGCAAGTTTTTGACTGAAATTAATTGGTTTTGGTTCATTATTTTATTATGTTCTTAAAAATTTGTTCCGTTTTGGTTGAAATCTTGTTTTTTATTGCAAAATTTAATATTAATTTTTTAATTAAAGAATGATAATTTTCAAAATCATATACCAATTATAATCTCCTTTATTCAAAATTGAAATATTTGGTTAAAAATTAATCAGTTTTCTTTTTCAGTTTGACTTTATAGGCGGCTCTTAATGCACCTGTGGCTCTGACGGATACATTTTTATTACGACATGCAACAGCATCTACTAAAAATCATAATTGTAAATTATGGCTCCCTTGACCAAAAAATTTTATAATTTTGAAACGGATCTAATTCTTTCGAATATTAGTTTGATCGAAAAATGTAATTAAAATAATTTTAAAATGTGTTTAATGTCTATTCAAAATTGTTTAAACTGTTGAAAAAATTTTGTTCTATATTTCTTTAAAATTTAACGAATTTGAAAGATCATACATTTTTTTAAATTTGTTTTGCATTTATCAATGTTATGCGAATTATTCTTTTTTTTTTGGCACTTACAAGAATCATTAACAAACATTTATTGAACTTTTAAAAAAATGTTGTTAACAATTTTGAAAATACTTTAAAGTTTTGAGTTTTTGTTGAATAATTTTGGTTAACGAAACTGACCTTAACTTTGGTATTTTTAAAAATTTTATGTAAAGCTGAATTGATATGTAAAAGCTTTCAAAATTAGCAGGGTTATACAACATTCAGATAATTATAACAAAAAGACAGATACCGACAAAATTTTATGATTGCACGATTCTAATCATTATTAAAACTCATTGATCTTCTACGAAAAGAAATTTCTATCATTTTAAAAATTATATTTCTAAATGTTGCCCAATTGAAAAAGAATCTCGTGATAATTTATAAATATATTTGATATCCAACAAAAATGTCAAACGAAATTTTCTGATCTGTTAGAAAAATATTTCTTACTATTGTTTAAAAATTTTTAAAATATGTGTTTAAGATCTTATCACTTTTCTAATTTTAGTCAAAGTCAAACGTGTTATTAAAATAATTTATAACTCTTTTTGTCATCGTGTAGCGAAGGCAGTTTCATTTTGTCGAATCACATTTGGTTGTGAAAATTTTCGGAACATTTAAAATAAAAGAGTTTCCAATTATTCAAATAATTTAATTATTATTATGCATTATTTTATTATTTATAATTTTTTTTATTTATTCTACATAAATCGTAACCATTAAAAATTAAAGAAATTATTTAATTACTGAGGTATCGATTTCAGATTTTAATTAATATTTATTTTGTTTTTAAGCTACACAATATTCATCTTTTTAATTTCACACTGTTTAATATTGTAACACTTTATTTAAAATTATTATTAATTCTTAAAATTTTCTAATAAAATATTTTTGAATTTGAAATGTTTTATTTTTTTTTAAATACTCAAATGAAAATAGGACATTTTCGAGATAATACTAGTGAATTAAAAAATTTGATAAAAAAACTTAACATAGAATTTTTTAATGTGATTCTAATGTTTAAAACTGCCTACTTTTGAGCTTTTTAATTCGAAGTTTTTTTCTAAGCTGAGATTTGAATGTTCAGTATTTAGAAATATTTTCAAATTAAAAATAATTCAATTTGAGAAATTACTTTCCTAATTTTTTATTGTCTTAAATTTATTTTGAAGGCGTTTGATTAAAATTGTTAAATTAAAAATCCTTTAAACTGAAAATTGACTAAAAAATCATACTGTTTTAAAATTGCGCATTTAAAACTATAATCACAAATTAAAATTATACAAATTCAAAAAAAGATAAATATGGTGTTAAGGATGTTCGCTGGTTATCTCAAACTCAAAAATGAGTATTGTTAAAAATGATTTATAAAATTTAGGAAAATATTTTCATACTCAATCGAATCTAATTTTGAAAAAAATTGAAGTTGAATTTTAGAAAAAATATTTCCGTGAAAAATTGTGCATTTAACAATCATTATTTAGAGCGTTATGTTTTTGCTTTCTCATTAGGTGAAAGTTGAAATTTTTTTTAACCCTAATGTTGTAGGACTCATTTTATTTCTCAAGAAAAAAATATTATAATTGAAAAAAATGCTTTGACCATTAATGTCTTTTGTACATTTTTATTCAAAATTTTTTTATTTAATAATTATCAAATTGTTATTTTTACAAACAATATTTGCCATAATTAATTTTTTTAATAAAAACGTACCGAAGAGATTTGTAGAGAATCCTTCAAGAAATAAAATGAGCCGCACAACATATAAATAAAATGAATTTTTAGAACAATTTTAATTTTCGATTACAGATTCATCAAACAAATATGTTAAACATCTTAAACATGTACACGCTTTTTATAATTCATAAATATTTATTGATATTTCTCTCTTAATTTTCAACTTGAAAATATGAATTTAAAAAAAAGATAACTTTTTATTTAGCACATAATTGTCAAATAAATAGTTTGAGTTTTACTCAAATAATAAAATTTTTTATCAAAATAGTTGAACTTTCAACGAAAAAGATGAGTTTACAACAAACACAATCAATTTACTACTAAAAAAGACGAAGTTTCAAGAAAATACAAGAATTTTCAAACAAGCTATTGCATTTTTACTAAAATAAAAAATAAATAAAATTTTGACAAAAATTAATGAATTTGTATGCAATAAATAATAAAAAATAAATAATTTTATAGTTAATACTTTAACCAAAAAATATTTTTTTTTTGAAAGCAGATACAGTTGCGTTAAACCAAAAAACATGAATTTTCAGCAAAATAAGATAAATTTTATAAAAAAAAATTAATTTTCCACTCAAAAGACGAGTTAATAAATATTGTTTCAGTCTAAAATATCATATTCCGAACCGATTTAATTGAGAAATGTTAATTACAAAAATACTTTTTTTGTAATAATTATCAAAATATGACTAGTAATTTTAAATAAGCAATTATATATCAAATATTAGAAACTAAACCATTCTAAACTGATTTAATTATTAAAAAAGACGTCATATAATAATAATTTTACTTCTAATTTATAAAGTGTTAAATAACAAAAAGCTTACATTAAAATCTCTTACTTAAAATTTTCTGAAATAATATAAGTTTTTGAAATAACAAATTAGTTAATTTATTCTTCAATTTAGAACATTAAAAATAAAAACGTGGCTTTTTATTTTTTTCTACCAAAAATCTCTGAACTATTTTATTTCTAAAGATTTAGGAGTTTGCAATTTAGTTGGCATTTAATTTAAAGTTGTTCAGTTGCAAAATTTTTAAATCTTCAATTGCGTGAGTGTTCATATATTCACAGATTTGTTTATTTATTTTTTAATTTAGAACATTGACAATTATAGCGCAGCTTTCCATTTTTTAAATATAAATCTCAGAACTGTACAATATATAAAGGTTTACAATTTAACGGCAATTAATTTAAAAAAATTTGATTGAGAAATTTTAATATTTTTATTGTATGAGTGTGCATTATTGAGCAATCTAATAAATTATAGAAATTATTTCTGACTGAAAGAGTGTGATTTTTAAGTAAATAAGGTAATAATAGGGGGAAAAATTCTTTGAAATAAAATTAATGTAAATAACATATTGAAAGCAGTATTTTATCAAAAAGATGAATTTTTAATAAAATACATAAATTTTCTATGAAATAGTTTAATTTTCAACTTATAAAGGATAAATTTTCAACCGAATATAGAATAGTACACTTTTCAGAAAAAAATAGTTTTTAACTAAAAAGAACCAAATTTTTAATAAAAAAATTTAATTTCAAATAAAAAAAGTGATAATTGAAAAAGAAAAAAAAAAGAATTGTCAACAAACTGGCTTGCTTAAAGCAAGTAGTTCTGACCAAGAATAATGACTTTTTAACAAAAGAGTTGAATTTTCAACAGAATTATAAAACTTTAAATTAAATACTATAACAAAAAAAAATTCTAACAAAAATGTTAAAATTTAAAACGAAGACAATGCCACTAAGCCAACCAAACAGCAGTCAAATTATCTACCAAAAAGATGAATTTTCTATAACTAAAATTAATTTTTAACAGAAAAAAGCGAATTTTTAACAATATATATATATCAATTTTAAAGAAAATTGTTGGATTTTAAAGCTGACAGGATGAATAATCTACAAAAGGTTGAATTTTCAACCTGAAAATATGAGTTTTGAACGAAAAAGTTAATTTTCTAATGAAAAGTTACATGTTTTATCAAAATTGTTTAATTTTGCTTTCTCATTAAGGAAGCTTTGTAATAGTGATATTTTAAAAAAATTTCAAATTCATTTAATGAAACGCTCCTCCATTCAAAAATGTCTAATACAATGTTCTAAGCAATTGTCCGGATGTGAACAAGATAACTTTAGAACGGTTACAGATAAATTTAAAATTTTTAAAGACCTCATTTTTATTAGTAATATCTTGAAATTGACCAAAGGATTTTTTTAAATATTTCTTTAATTTTTTCTAACACTTTATAATATTTTAAAAATCGGTTTTTTATAGTAAAACTTTCCTTGTTAACATAATTCAAAGTTGATGCAACAATATAAAAGATTCCTTTGTTCGAGACGAATGGATTGACCTATAATATTAATACACTTTATCAAAGAGTAAGAAAGTTATCGCTATTTATATTATATTCAAATTTCATTTTTATAGTAAAAATTTTTTAATTTTTATAATTTAAAGTTCATGTGAGAATAGAAAAGATGTGTTAGTTTCTTCGAGCACTTAATATTATTTTCAAAATCGGGTTTTCATGATAAAACTTTTTTCATTAACATAATTTAACGTTGATGCAAAAATATAAAAGTTCCCATGGTTCAAGACGAATTGATTGACCTATAATATAAATACACTTTATCAAAGAAAAAGAAAGTTATTGCTATTTATACATTTTCTTCAAAATCGATTTTTATAGTAACAATTTGATCATTCTCTTAATTTAAAGTTGATGCAGTAATAGAAAAGATGTGTTGATTTTTTCTAGCACTTAATAATATTTTTCAAATCGGGTTTTTATAGTTAAACTTTTTTCGCTAACATAATTCAGAGTTGATGCAAGAATAAGAAAGATTCTTTGGTTCGAGATGAATCGATTGACCTATAATATAAATACATTTTATCAAAGACTAAGAAAGTTATCGATATTTATCTATTATCAAAAATCTATTTTTATAGTAAAAATGTTCTAATTCTCATAATTTGTAGTTGATGTAAAAATAAAAAAGATGTGTTGGTCTGAGACCAATCAATTGACCTATAATATTGATACATTTTATTAAAAAATAAGAAAGCTGTGGTATCGCATGATATTTAAAAATACGTTTTTTTTGCTAAACAACTTTTTCATTCACATAATTCAGGATTGATTAAACATCATAAGAGATTCCTAGGGTCGAGGCGAATCGATTGACCTATAATATTATTAAATTTTATCAGAGAGTGAGGAAGTTATTGCTATTTATATCATATTACAAATCAATTTTTATAGTAAAAAATTTCTCATTCTCATAATTTAAAGTTGATGTGAGAATTGAAAAGATGTGTTAATTCGAGGCGAATCAACTGACCTATAATATTGATACATTTTATTGAAGAGTAAGAAAGCTGTGATAATGCATAAAATTTATAAATACAGTTTTTTATAGTAAAATTTTTTTCATTAACATAATTCAAAGTTGATGCAAGGGTATAAAAGATTTCTTGGTTCGAGATGAATCAATTGACCTATAATATAATCAAAATTGATTAAAGAGTAAGGACGTTATGTTCATTTATATTACGTTAAAAATCGATTTCCGTCGTAAAAAATTTGTTTATTACCGTAATTTAAAGTTGATGCAACAATAGAAAAGATACGGTTATTCGAGACGAATCGATATACCTATAATATTAATGAATTTTATTGACGAGTAAGAAAGATATGATAATTCATAGCATTTGAAAATACAGTTTTCTATAAAAAAAATTTTATTGACATAATTTCAAATTAATGCAACAAAGAAAGAGATTCCTTGATTAAAGGCAAACCGATTGACCTGAATATTAATCAACTTTTTTTAAAAAGTGAGACACCAACATATTTCAGAGTTGATGCATGAATAGAAAAGACTTTTTGATCATAAATTTCAAAATGAAATAATTTTTAACAATTTTCTCAAAAAAAATTCTAAGCTGGAAAAGCAATAATGTGCGACATAATTTCCCCCCTGCCTTTTTCCAGCTAGAAGAATTGCCATTTAAAATACAAAATTTGATTTTTTCTATTTGTCACTGTATTAACATTTTTTTTGGATTTTACTGTTTTTATATTGTTCGTGAATCTTTATTCTTAAATTGATTGAAATAAAAACTTTAGTTGGCTTATTATTTAAAAAATCATGGTTGCTTTATCTATGAGAAGGCAAAGCGCTCGTGAATGAGCACCATATAAATATATGGATATAAAATATGAATTTTTGACAAAAAAGTTCATTTTCAAGAGAATTGTTTATTTTCTTACCAAACTGTTGCATCCTCAACCGAATCAAATTAATTAAGAACCAAACAGTTAGATTTTTAAATAAAAAAAAAAGTTTTAAGGGCATGCTCTGCGCGGATGACGCGACTAAGCCAGGCCTAACTTCTAAATTTTTGTTATCCACATTTAAAAAATAAATTTAAAAGAAATGGGAAATAATTTGGGA
>JAUELO010467857.1:0-12051 GCA_032357855.1 Amphibolips quercusostensackenii
GAAATAAAAAAAAAAATTCTTAAAAACGTTGTTTTTCTTGGTCAGGCCGGAAACTTATCAATCCACCCTCGTACTTTATAATTATTCACTCCAAAATTATAATTTTTATCAAATTTCTAGGATTTTAAATGTTCATCATTAGCAATAATACTAAAGGTTACTGAAATATCTCTCAAACATCGCACAAAGACATACTTTATAAGTATTTACTCCAAAATTATAATTTTTATGAAATTTTTAGGATTTTAAATGTTTGTCATTTGCAATAATACTAAAGGTTATGTTTGCACTTTTGTAGAAGATCCGCAATAAATGCTTGAAACCTACGTTGGTTGTTAAAATTGACAATTGAAATGTTATTCACTGACATCTGATTCTTTTGCAGTTTTATTACACCGAACGACTATATCAGTTATTCATATAGAATAACATCGTTATTTATATAACAGTCGAAGGCAATTAACAGTGTTTTAGACATTATATAAAAAAATATTTAAAATACCTATAGAGGAATATAATAATTACATCAACTAAATTATTTACCCTCTTCAGAAGTAACTTTCTTCCTACACTTATTTCCAGCGTCTTTTATAGTAGGAACAACACCTCGATGTATAAAGCTTCTCGGGAATACAGTTTTCAACCACTTTTCTTCAAACTGGTCCTTACAAATCCGAAAGTCGGGACAAACCATCGACATGTAGAAATGGACCGATAACGTTGTGGGGAGCACAGAAATGGACTTTTGAGAGAGAGAAAACATTTGAGAGATATCCCTGTCTCTTTCTAGATAAAGCTGATTAGTCGAGAGCATTTTCGATGGGTGATGCTTGAAGCACAGGACCGTGCTTTGTAGCGCGAATGCTCCTATAATGTGACGGTTAGAGCTTTTTTAATCATAATTTAGTGCAAATAAATATTAAAAATGGTGGCGGCCTGTGCAGTTTGTGGCCCTCGCAGAAATTTTAATGCAAGAATATGTTTTTATGCGTAAGCAAAGTTCTTGAATAGTGAAATTGAAAATCTATCAACAAAAACATAATCTCAAAATATGAAAGTATTGTACTTGTGTAATACAAATTTTTTTCATATTATACATATAGAAATATTGTAAATTACATTTTGTTATTTTATCGTTAGGGTTTTTTTTTTAAATATGAGAAAAGAATGGAGGCCTGGTGTTCTGCAATGAATTTGCCTAGAGAAAGAGCATCAAAGAAATGGAGACCTTGCGGCGTGCAATGCGCGGGATCTCCGATTCACTTGACACAGTCCTGGAATAGATAAAGGTAGATCTACCTCTCAAATGTTTTCTATCTCTCTAAAGTCCATTTCCGATCTCCACACAGCGATATCGGTTCATTTCTATATGTCGATGAGAAAAACGTTTTCCTTAACTTCAAAGAATTATATCCATTCTTGACGACTGCAAAATACAGAAATTTATTTAAATTTGCACCTGCTTAAGTTTTACGAGTTACATTATTTGTAATTGTTGCAACTTATTGGTAAAATTTATTCTTTTTTTTGTAAATTTTCGTATCAGGTTAGTGAGGTTATATAGACGCCATTCATATTGTTTTTACAAGAACAATTGTATTCGCTATTATTGTACTTATGTTGTCGGGTTCGCTGGAAGACGAAAAAACGAACATCGTTTATTTTTTACTGTATTGTTGTTGCAACCACTAACACTACAGTAATGTGGCATTTTTGCTAAAAACTCTTACGATAAAACTTTTATTTGTATACGAAACACTTTAAACAGTTGGAGAAGATGCATTGTAGAAAGTAAGCTTCCCGTTCAAGCACCCGTGCTTCTTTCTTGAAACAGCAGAATGCGCTGTTGTCCAGTGTACGGTTAGCTTCCACTCTCATACTCTCTGACTTTGTCGACGGACCGTAGCACCTTAGAATGAGACGCTGCCAAACACTTCGCTGTGCTCCGGAACTTTGCGTCACTGCTCCGACGCGCGAAGCATGCACAATACTGCAGAGATCATAGAGGTTGAAAAAAGGGCCAAATAGAACCCAAGAAAATCATACAGGTTCAACGAGGGCTTCGTGAATACTTTAAAAGTCACAAAAAGGGCTAAAGAGGTTGAAAAGGGGGTCAGAGAGGTTCTCCGAGAATCAAAAGAGCAAAATCCCTGGAAAACATTTCTTGTGAGATAATTCATAATATTGTATCAATTCTAATTACATAAAAGTCTTTAATTTAAAAATATTGGACAAAGATTGATTTCATATTCACGCTTCACACATTATCAACGTCTCTAAGCTTTTCACGGCTAAATAATTGTACATGTGCAAAAGTTTAATTTATATCAAATAAGTTAAGTGATACTAATCAAAATGGTCGAGGTCATCAGTTACACCACTCTAAAAAGCTGCGTTAATAAGTGTTTTTTAGCTTTTCAATTAAAATAATATACCTCGGAAGATTCAATTCTGATCTCTCTTTATTAAATTTTCAAGGTCCTAATCTGAAATATGAAATTTTTTTTTCTCAAACCACAAAACTTCAAAAAATCTCTACATTTTGAAAACAAATATCTTTTAGGGAAAAAACAATGAAATAGGGTTTTTTAGGATACTTAAACCAGTTTTTAACATGAACACCTTCTGAATTTCGCATAACTTTCAAGTTTTGCAATAATTACTTATCATTGTGTTAATAAAGTTAAAGATGTTACACATTTGCGTTCTTTTACTTAATTTTTAATGATCACAGGTTTCTAATTAATTAAAATAAAGAAATTTAGATATTTTTTAGAATTTCTAGGAAAAATTTTATTCCAGAATTTATGTTAATATTTAAGTATAACTTACATTCAAAATAAATAGATTATTTATGCTGCCTAATTAAAGAGACTTTCTGGCAAATTTTGGGAGGAACAGTAAACCTGCGAATCATCAAGGTAACCCTAGAACAAATAAGAATTAATAACAAAGATTTTAATTATTAAACAGTTTAAAAATTCAATAATCACTTGAACTACAAAATATTCTGCATGCATGAGACTTTTTTTCAAATGGTTCGAAAAAAAATTTTCGAAAAATTATACCATGTCAGAATTTATTTTTTTCACTGAGCACTATTTTCGTTTTCACTTTTTCTCAAGGTTAATTCTCATAAAAAAATTATTCTATAAAAATCAGTATAAGCCAATAACAATTCTCAAATAATGAATTTTCTACAATTATACAAAAATATTACAAAAATCTTAGAAAAATAAATGTAAAATGCAGAAAAACGAATGGGCCAGAAGAAAAAAATACGCTGAAAGAGAAAATTGAAATCCGGTTTAATATGCCGGAAAAGGATACAAATGAAAAATGTAATTTTCCGTTTCCTGTTGCAGAGTTGAGTTCAGAGTTCAAGAATTTACCTGATGGTGACCCTATTTCTGATGTTTCACGTTTTATTTCTTCCAATTCTAAGAGCAAGCATTCTCCTAAAAGGTCTTATCCTCCTGCCAGACCTTATTCTCCAAGATACTTCGGTCAGTTCTTCTCCTCGTGGCGAGTCTTCTCTTCGTGTCAGGTCCAGATCTCCTCATGCCAGGCTTACTAATTTACGAGTTCTTGGATATAAAATTAAACAAATTAGACTTATTCGGCTAGTTTCTAACACAAATCCAAACAAGCGATTTTATATTCTAAAATATGAATTTCCTTAATATAGACCAATTTACTTTGGAGGAAAACATCAGCTTATTGAGCTCATGCCAAGCGAAGAAACAATAGTATTATCAACGTCCAATGGTGAAATCTTTGCAATATTTAGGAGAAATAATACACGTCTTTGTGATATATACATTAAGATAAGACAACAGACATCAGATTGAAAAAAGTGTGAAGTTAAACATAACAAGTGGAGCGATTAAAGATATGACTGCAGAAGAAATCAAGGATGTTGACTTAAACCGCCCAATCACAAAGCATTTTGAAACAGTACTTGTAGACGACTCAAGCCAACTTTAACCCACACTTTAACTCAATTTAAGAAAGACTGTAAAGCTTACATGCTGTTATATATATATATATATTTTTTTTTTTTTTTTTTTTTTTGCGGAAATGACTAAAGCAGTAGATTGCAGTTTAAAAAATTAAAAAATACTTTTAACCCCTTATATGTATGCAATTACATCATAATAAGAAGCCAACTCAATATTAGACATTTTCTTGTGAATTACCTAGTCACTGTTTCAATTGATTCTAATTAGATGGAAATAAGATAGTAGGTAGTAGTAGATTGACATTTGCTACACTAATTTCATGTTTGCCCAGGATGCACCACGTAAAAGTCGTCAGTAAGTTTAGCGGGTCCCTATTATCTTACATGCAGCAAGTCTTTTCGGCAAGTCACACATACGCCAAGTCACACCTGTGTCATGTCAGATCTGCAGCATGTAACACTGGTAAAAGAATCCGCAAAAATATCATTTTGACTGTGAGAAATGCCGCGCGGGAGAGAAGCTACTAGGTAGAGATGCCGCACTTGTGCCATGCCGCAGTTGTAACATGCTGCAGTTGTCACATTCTGCATATGTGACATGTTACAGGTGTAACTTGCTTCAGTTATGACATGTAATGCCGTTCTTATCTAATAATGATCTCATTAACATTTGGTACCAAATTTCCAGTAATCTAAGTACCACCTGAACCTACTCATGCACCGACTTGAAATCTTAATCTAATCAATGAACAAGTGTTTCAAGATCATTCAATATCATATGATTCGTCGAATTTATTTTCCCTTCGTGACGTGAATGCAAAAGGTAACGGTCTAATTACCTTTTCAAATTATGCATTTGATTAATTTGTGTCTTTATATATACCACGGTCTAAAAGGAAAACGGTACCAGGGATAGTAGGATACAAGCAGAATTTCGCAAACTTCGGAATCTTGTTTAAACGAGGATTGGGGCCTCTCACAACCAATTTAACTTTAATGCAATAAAAAATAGAAACATAAAAAAACATTTTTTATTTTTTTAGGTGCTTGAGTTTAATTCCACCCTAACAAGAATCTCATGGTCAAAATTTCTCTGCTAGTGATTTCCTTACTGCATTTATGTTAAAACCGATTGTGACACAACTTCCAAGTGCCTCTTTTAATTCATATTTGCAAATTTTTTATGAATATTATTTTTTTTTTTTGACATTACTCCTGAGACTCTTCCTAAGGAAGTAACAGAAGTTAATTCTAATACAAGTGGTATGGATGGTATATTGATGAAAATGATCCGAGTAGCTTTTCCAGTTATTTTTCCAATATCATTGGAGATTTATGATGCATCTCTACAATGTGGTATTTTTCTTGATATATGAAAAAAGCGCTAGTTCGACCGATACCTAAAATCACCAATCTTACATCCACGAAAGACTTTTGGCCTATTTTTATTTCTAATGCAATATTAAAGCTACCTAAACGAATTGAGTATAGACAACTCACAAATTTTCTAGATTCTAATAAATTATTAGATACTTTGCAACCGGGCTTTAGAGCCAAGCACAGTACACTCAAAGCTTTTTTTCAAATCACTACTAACGTTGAGCTAGCAATCAATAAAAAGGATATTACGGTTGTGGTACTTTTTGATTTTGCTAAGGCTTTTGATACAGTGAACTACAGTTTATTTTCACAAAAAATCAAATCATTTGAAAAGTACAATTCAGTAATAAAGTGGATTGCCTCCTATCTAAGTAATCTTTTACTAGGTGTAAGGACTAGTAATGCTGATATATCTGAATGGGTGTTAGTTAAAAGTGGGGTTTCCTTGAGGGTCCACACTCGCACCTACTCTTTTTAACTTGTATACATCCAATCTCAGAATTGACCTCTGTAAATACCTTCAAATACGCTAATGACTTTAAATTGTACCTTTCCGGTCCTGCTTGAGAAGTGAATAGACTTCTTTCTCAGTATGACCCAAGACCGAATGGGAACTAACGGACTATGAGTTTAAAAAAATTTTACAAAATCAGTCTTGTCCTAAAATTAATTAATTTGCAAAACGACTTAATTTTAAGTGTGAACTATTTTGTTCTGGGGTCAAACATTTTAAGGCAATAGCAATTGACGCCTTTACTTATAGACACACCGTTAATCCTCGCACCTAAATCAACATTTCTTTTGTCTCTTCGCAGGACCCAGCAACATCCTTCGGCAACTTTAATTACTCTGGTTGCAGGACAGCTATTAGGGGAAGTTTTGTAAGAAAAAATCTTCCAGAGTTAGCTGGAAATATTTCACTGGCATGACTGGCAGAGTGTACCATCGAGCAGTATAAGAGCGCCTTAGAAGATAAGTAAGAATTTTGCAACTAGAAATATTTAAATTATTCTGAACAGAATACCAACACGGAACTAGAGTTTCTGACCGAAAATTCTGAAGAAGGCTCATCTTATGGCAGATTGAATACAGCAAGACGGGCAACAGCAAAAAGTTAATTATTTTTTTAGCATTAGAAATGGGATAGAGAGCTGAGATCAATATTGAAGACCTTATTAAAACTTTAAAAAATGGAAGCTGTAAGCCGTGTTTAATATTACCGTTTTTTGAAGACGAACCGAAACTTTTCTTAGGAAAGACACTTAAACGCTACTTATAAGTGACGGAAAGAAGAAGAAGGAACACTCAAATGCTTTTTATTGACGTTCGAAAAAGCTCATAAAGCAGTAGGTTCACTGACACTTAGTCGGTGGATTGAATCAGTACTTTCTTAGTGTGGCATTGATAGAGATTATACAGCTCATGGCACTAGACATGCCGCTACTTAGGCGGCTTTTAAAAACTGTCCAAATCCAAATACTATAAAAATTACACCGAGCTGCTTAGAAAAATCGTCAGCATTTTCGCAATTTTATAATTATCCGATTTCCGCGTCAAACGAAAGTTTTTGTAACGCGGAGCTGAGAAATAAGTCTTAGCTTGATTGACATTGCATACATTCAATTTTTAAATTGAATTGTCGACTATGAACATGTACAATAGTAATTCCGAGAACAAGGCGAGAAGTATAATTGTGCGATCAAACGAACTTACCTGAGTGAGGTATAGTCAAAATTATAAGACCCCCTTGTTTAAAGGAAGTTACTTCCTCTTTAATTCTCTTTAATTTTTTTTCGTGTCATGCGTAAGCCGAACACCTGAGAAGCATTTATTGTTAGATAACTTATAATATCATACTAAGTTTAATTACATAAAAGTCTTCACTCAAAAATATTGGACAAAGAGTGATTTCATGTTTACTCTTCACACATTATTCACGGTGAGATTTTCAAGGTAAAATAGTTATACATGTGCGAGAGCTTAACTTCTATCAAATAAGTGACGTAATACTAATTAAAGTGTTCTAGGTCATCAAGCCTAAAAATTAGCCATATACGCGATTTACGCTCAGGAAGGGGAAAAAGACAAATATCTCAGAACAGTTTATATGCACAAACAGTAGAATATTCATCAGTTAAGCTACTCTAAAGCTTTTTCGTTAATTAATTTTTTTACCTTCTAAAAAAAATGAGGAATCTTTTTGTTCTAATTTTAACCCTAGACGTTATTCCTAATTTGGTTGGTATGTATAACTTACATTCAAATAGATATTTGCATTTTTTGCTTGGCGACGATTTGCTACCGGAAATCGTTGATAGGCTGTAACGGACTTTTACGAAATTGAATGAAGTAATCGTATAACGGTTTTGATACTTTCAACACATTTTTTAATTTTTAAATACATAAACCTTCTTTATCTTCTCGCAGTGACATCAGCAGGTATGCCGCCCAAAGAGAGGGACTTTCTAGCAAATTTTGGGAAGAGCAGTGAACCTGCGGATCATCAAGGTAACCGTAGTACAAATAAAAATTTATAATAAAAATATTAATTAATAAACAGTTTGAAACTATCAATAATTTCCTAAACTAAAAAATATTCTGCACGCATAGAACCTTGTTCCTAATGTTCTAAAGACAAATTTTCGAAAAAGTATACCATACCGGAATTTTATTTTTTCACTGAGCACCAATATTGTCTTATCTACTGAAGATCAATCCTTGCGATAAAACATTATAGGAAAATCAGTATGAGCCTATAACAATTTTCTCATGATGAATTTTCTATAATTATACATGAATGTTACAAAAATATTAAAGGAATAAATGTAAAAAGTAAAAAAACTTAAAGGAAACGCGAAATAAAACAATTTCTAGTAATATTAATTTTTTATTTTCATTTAATAAATGGCAAGACGTTTTATAGAAGCCTAAGAAGCTTAAAAAAACTTTAAAACTTTGTAAATAAGAAAGCGGAAGATTTATTTTTTTATGACATTACAGCTAAAGCGAATTAAACGAAGAAAAAAATTAAAATAATTAGCTGTTTAAAAAAAAGTTTTCATCTCTCTCTTTCGCAACTTTTAAGTAAACGTTCTTAGTGTGAAAAAGTTTATTTATTTTGAAATATTATTACGAAGTACTGTATTTATTTATCTTTGCATAAGTACTTATCTTTAATATTTTTTATTAAATTAGCTTTCGTAAAGGTATCATTAAAGTTTAATTGAATTTTTTGAGCCAGGTTTTCTTTTGTATTCCTTCTTTTTAGGTTTTTCATTTTGCAAATTTTTTATTTTTCAAAGCAAATTTTAATTTCTTACATCACATTAGTTTTAAATTAAAATCGTTGTATATTGATATTTTGTATAGTGATATTTTTTTAATTAAACGAATCACTCATGTATAACCAGGAATAGACCTTAGGACATTAGAGTCATTTATAATATTTGCCAAGTTTTTGTTTACAGTAAAACCCTAACTTATTAATATTATTATTTGCAGTTGAAGTCGAAGTTAAAGTACTCGTGCAAATAAAAAAGAATCTTTGATTTGAGACGAATCGACTTACACATAATGTTAAAACATTTTATAGAAGAGTGAAAAAGTTCTGGTCATTTACGATAGTTTACAAATCAGTTTCCCTTGTAACGTGTAGCTTCATCCTACGTTCATAAGAGCAAAATTAGTACATGTACGAAATATTTACTAACTCTTATAACCTTATATTAAAATGAAGTTCTCTAATATGCCATCTCGCTCGGCGAATATCCGCATAAAGTAGAGAGAACAAAAACCCCTTCCTATCAGACAGAGTGGGGATTTCTAGCCAATCAGGACGTGGCGCGCTCAACTGGAACGGAGAGACAGTGGAACGTGCAACGGGTCCTACTGGGTTAGACACTTTGGTCTGGGCACTCGTTCAGACGAGGTCGCCTAGGTTTACGTTTCAAAGGAGAGTGGTCTCGTAAAAGGATTCCAAGGGTAGTGGCCTTCAGCTATAGGCTCTATTTTAAAACACGTTTTCTTTTGTGCTTGTGAAGTGCTTGTTTCAAGTGATTCAATTATATCAAGGATTAAAACTATGTGAGTTTGTTTCACCATTTTATTTTGATCTAAAATTTTAATTCAGTGAGTAAATTAGTAGCTAGGCGCCTATTGGTCAAATATTAGGCTTTCCTTGTGGTTGGTTCGCCCGTCACTTGGCTCGCCTAAAGTTTTTCAATGAGCGTCTCAAAGCTATCTTAATCCACAATAGCTTTTGTTTGTACGATGTTTGTTCGCGCGCATAATGTCTCGTGAAGTTTTGTGGATGAGGTTATCGCTTGTTTCTTCAACTCTGTTGTACCATTGTTTTTAGTTAAGTTTCTGAAAGATTTTTCTATGTGCCGAGGAATACATGAGAAAATTTAGTTTGCTTTTTGATAGCATCTTCCCAGTGAGTATTTTCCTTAAGATCTCACTATTTTTTCTGCATAAGACACATTTTGAGGCAAAAGGGATAAATTGTTTTGTTTCTGTATAGTTAGGTACTTTTTTCTTTATATGCGAAAAATATGCCAATAGAGAAAATTTAAATCCAATAAAATATGCTGGGATAGATTATACGTTAAAAATGTAATTCTCTGTTTTTTGTTGCAGAGTTATGTTTAGAGTTTAAGTATTCACCTATTGGCGCCCCTATTTCTGGTGATCCACGTTCTAGATCTTCTTATTCTGACAGACGGCATTCTCCAAAAAATTCTCATCCTCCTGCTAGACCTCATTCTCCAAGATCTCTTGTCAGTTCTTCTCCTTCTAGTCAGTCTCCTCTTCGTGCCAGGTCCAGATCTCCTACTGCCAGGTCCAAATCTCCTCGTGCCAGGCTTGCTGCTTCACGAGTTCTTGGATATAAAATTGAACAAGTTGAATTTCTTCGGCTTATTCCCAATACCAATCCAAACCAGCTATTTCACATTCCAAAATACACATTTTCTCAATTTAAACCAATTCACTTGAGAGGAAAACATTCGCTCCTTGAGCCCATGCCAAGCGAAGAAATAATGGTATTGTCAACTTTAAATGGTGAAATCTTTGCAATATTTAACAGAAATAATACACGACTTCGTGGAATATATACAATAAGATACGACAATGGACATCAGATTGAGAAAAGGGTGAAATTCAACATTATTAGTGGAGGGATTGAAGATATGACTGCAGAAGAAATCAAGGAAACTCCCTTAGGCATTGCAATCTCAACAAATTTTAAAATAGTACTTGTAGACAACTTGGGTCGACTTCAAACCACACCTTCAAGTTAATTTAAAAAAAATGTAAAACTTAAACATAATATTTCTCGTAATCTAAAGTAAGACAAAAGTCTTTGAAGTAACTGGTAATTCCAATAAAAAGTTAATGTATGATCGTTCTTAATGCCCAAGTGTCTTTTTTTATCCAAATAAAAAAATCAATAAAGTGCCTTATAAAATCCTTTTTTTTAGATGTTTTAAAACCTGGAGTTGAAAACTTCTCTCTTTTTATGAGAAAATGATTCCGTGTTTTTGCCAGAAAAAAAAATATTAAGACGTCGATCTAGAGGTTTATATGCTGAAAATTTTACTTTTTCAAGTTTCTAATTCTTTATTTATACAATACCTGATTCATGACTATTGCGTGAGGTTTTTGAAAATTTTGTTTTGTCAGTTGCTTTATTAAATAGGATTTAAAATATAAAAAAAATTCCTGCAAAGTGTTTCAGAAATCTTTTGATACAGACTGCTCGTCAAGTACCAATCGATTCGACAGATTAGTATACAGATGTGGCACAGGTCAAAAATTCGTTGTTTTAATGTTTTTTTATTTTTGTTCTATTCCAACAGTTTTTAAGATACTAAACAAAATCACGCCTCAAATTGTGTTTTAATGATTGGTCAGTAATTTGCAAAGTTTTATTATAAATGGCTGATAATTGTGCTGGCAATTCACAAAACATCTAAAATACACGGTTATTTTTAAAACAGTCCAAATTTAAATTAATTAAAAGTACTCATTCGAGGTCAATTTTTAATGATTTAAGTCATGCTAATTTGACGACTGACAAAATCAGTCAAAAGTGACTTTCCAATCAGTTAATTTGACTCGCTGATTAAGTCATTTTACATGATAGTAGAGAAGTTTTCTATTTATCCATTAACTTCAAATGATGTTAATGAAAAAAGTTTTTCTGTTTACAACAGATGTTTCAAATATTACAAAATTAATATTATAGGTCAATCGATTTGTCTCGAATCAGTACATCTTTTCTATTTTCACATCAACTCTAAATTATGCAGATGAGAAAACTTTCACTATGAAAATTGATTTTAAATATAATATAAATGAGCATATTTTCTTTACTCTTTGACAACATATTAAATGTCAATCGATTCGTCTCGACCCAGGAATTTTTTATATTCTTGCATCAATTTTAAATTATGTTAATTAAAAAAGTTTTACCATGAAAAAGCGTATTATCAAAAATTATGCATAAGCATATCTTTTTTACTCTTTAATCAAATGTAATAATATTATAGGTCAATCGATTTGTCTCGAATCAGCACATCTTTTTCAGTTGTACATCAACTCTAAATTATGGGAATAAGAAAATTTTTAATATGAAAATCGATTCTTAATATAATATAAATACCCATAGCTTTTTCACTCTTTGCTTAAATATATTAATATCAAAGGTC
>JAUELO010467876.1:0-12050 GCA_032357855.1 Amphibolips quercusostensackenii
ATGATGCTTTGCGTCTTGCCAACAATTATTCATTATTTAAACAATTGCACTGCTTTTGAATACTACCTCAGTTCATTGGATTACGAAACAACCAAAAATTTAAATTATCAAAAAATGGACACAAAATGCATTTGTTTATAACTATTGTTTAAATCATGAATAATTGTTGTCAATTTGCAAAGTACCATAGCAAAGAGTCATCGGAAAGATATTCTTAGTTGATTCCGTATACGAAAATTGAGCCCATCTGTTATTCACACAAAATAAATGTTTTTTTTTCAAATAACAGCTTTTTGAATTTTAAATAGATCTGTGTGATTGGATTTTAAAAATTTCTTAATTTTTTTTTCAAATGTGTTGTTGAACAAAAAATTTGAATTTTTTTCTAACTTTTCTAAGTGCCATTTCTTGAAAGATATTTAGATTGATCAAAAAAGATCTTAAACAGTGTTACAACTGTATGAAAATAATTTTCCATTAGTTAAAATAATTTAAAAAAATGTTATTTTGTTATAAACAAATTAGTGAAGAAATGTCATATTTTGGGATTGGAAATGTTTGTCTCATTGAAATTCATAGATTTTGTAAAAATGTGAGAAAAATGAATGTTTCATCACCATTAATTAAAAAAAGATGCTTTTTGAAATTCTTTAAACAATTTTTATGAACCAATTTATAGTCTAGCGATTTTTCAATGAATAGGATCAATTTTTGTTTACGAAATCAACCAGGGATGACTTCCGATGCCTTTCCGATGATTCTTTGCTATGATACTTTGCAATTTGAGAAAATTATTCATTATTTAAACAATATCACTGCTATTAAATAATACGTGAGTTAATTGAATAAAAAAACAATTGAAGTTGTAAATCTGCAAAAATGGTCACGAGGTGTATTTGTTTATAACAATTGTTTTAATTGTGAATAATCGTTGTCAATTTACAAAGTATCATATCAAAGAGTCATCGGAAAGATATTCTTACTTGATTCCTATAAAAGAATTGAGTACATTCACTGTTTACACAATTTCAACGATTTTTATTTAAATAAAAGCTTTTTAGGTTTTTAAAAGATTTGTGTGATTAGATTTTTTTAATTATTAAAAAATTTGTTATCTAACGACATCGTTGAATTTTTGTTTAACTTTTCCCAAGTAGCATTTCTTTTGAGAAATTCAGATTGATCAAAGAACATCTTAAAACAGTGTTACTAGAATGATTTACAGTTGATTAGAAAGATTAAAAAAGCTTGTTATTGTGTTATAAGTAAATTAATGAAGAAAAGTAATTTTTTGGGATTGTTAATGTTTATCTTATTAAAATTACTAGATTTCGTATAAAATGTGAGAGGAATGAATATTTCATTACCATTAATTAAGAATAGATGCTTTTTTTGTGATTGCTTAAACAATTTTTATAAAAAAATTCACACTTTAGTGATTTTCAACTCTCTGCTCTAATACTTTGCAAACTGACAACAATCATTCATTATTTAAACAATGTTTATAGAAAAATTCACATTTACAATGGATGAGCTCAATCTTTGTATACGAAATCAATTAAGAATTTCTTTCTGATGACTCTATATGGATCATATTAAATGTAAATTTTCCTTGAAATATTTACGACAAGCGCTTTTGCTGAAATTTATATTAATGTTTATTATTTGTCACTTATTATAAATTCAGTTGTTTTGTTATAGATTCATAATTTTAGTTAAAAATTTGTCTTTTATGGTAGAAAATTAATCTTCTTGATGGAAAATTCTTTTATTTGGTTAAAAATTCAATTACTGGGTTTGAAAAGTAACTTTTTTGTGAAAAATTCATATTTTTGGGTTAAATTTTTTTTATTTTGTGTAGAAAATTCGCACCTTTCGGTATCTATGCAATGTGTTTTTAGTTAAAAATACAAATGCTTAAAAATTTATCTTTTTTGATTAAAAATTTAAATATTTTGTTAAAAGTGTTTTTTTGGACAAATTCAACTGCTTTTTAGGTAATTTTTTTAATTTTTCAGAATTTTAAAAAAATTTTGAAAAAGGTTTCTTTAATTTTAAAACATATATAGAACTTTTTGAAATATTCAAAAAATAATCTAAAATTTGAAAAGATTTAAAACAAGACTTAAAACAAAATATAGATTTTCGAAGATTTCGAAGTAAAATTTTCAAGTTTTTCAAAATATGCAAAGTGTTTCATTATTCTGAAAAATGAATTTGAAGAAAACATTTTAAAATATTTCAGGACATTGCAAAAAGTTTCCAAAATTGTGAAAAACAAATCCGGAAGATTTAGGGACAGTTTTAGGAATAATTTGAGTCAGTTTAGAAGATGTTTAGGTATTTTAGAAGTTTCAAAGAGATTCTTCAAAACACTTGAATTTTCTACCCGAAAATAACAATTTTTCAACAAAAAAGTTAATTCACAAACAACTGGTTAAATTTTTATCTAAAATTACAAATCCTTAACCAGAAAAAAAAAATTTCCAACATGTAGTTCATTTTTTAATCAAGCAAGATGAATTCTAAAAGAAACATGTTTTGTAATTGTTATGTAATAAAAGTAGTAATGGTGGATATTTCACCAAAAAAATATTTTCATTAAAATAAAAAACGAATTTTCGAAAAAATAGTTAAATTGTCAACCAAAGATATAAATTTTTAACTAAAATTATGAACTTTTACCAAAACGAGGTTTTAAAAAATTAGTTTAACATTTAACAAAGTAGTAGAATTTTCAACAAAAAAAGATAAATTCTCAAAGAAAAGTATAATAGTTGATTTTTTGACCAAACGAGATTTTGATTTCAAATAAAAAACAGTTGAAAATTACCAAAAAGTCTAGTTTTATGAAACAAGTTGAACTTTCAAGATGAAAAGATGAATTTTCTGATAAGCATTTGAATTTTCAAGACAACAATATTAATTTTTAACAAAGAATGATTTTTTAGTCGAAAAAACAGTTATTTCACCAAAAAAAATTTAAAAAAAAAGATTAATTTATAATCAAAATTTCAGAATTACCAAACAAATATTTCCAATTTTAAAGGAATTTTCAACTAAAAAAAAAAAAAAAATTACAATCAACAATATTAATTTTATACCAAAAAGTTTAATTTTCAACAAAATAGAGAGATTTTCAACCAAAAGAGATAAATTTTCAACGAAAAGTATGATAGTTGATATTTTGATCAAACAAGATTTTAATTTTAAATAAAAAACAGTTGGAAATTACCAAAAAGTCTAGTTTTCAAAAAAAGGTGAATTTTCTACAAAGCATTTGAATTTTCAACACAGCAATATTAATTTTTAACAAAGGGAGATTTTATAGTAAAAAAAAACAAGATTTAACCAAAAATATGAATTTCAAACAAAAATTATCATTTTTATACAAATAGCTAAAATTTAAAGCCAAGAAAACAAATTCTTATCGAAAAATGTAATAGTTGATATTTCAAACAAAAAAAATTAATTTTAAATGAAAAACAGCTGAATTCACAAAAAAAATTTAAAGAAAAGATTAATGTATAATCAAAATTTCAAAATTACCAAAGAAATATTTTCAATTTTAAAGAAATTTTCAACAAAAAAAAAAAATTTCAATCAAAAATATTAGTTTGATATGAAAAAGTTCAATTTTCAACAAAATAGAGAAATTTTCAACCAAAAAAGATAAATTTTCAACGAAAAGTACAATAGTTAATATTTTGATTAAAGGAGATTTTAATTGTAAATAAAAACATTTAAAAATTACTGAAAAGTCTACTTAAAAAAAAATTGAATTTTTAAGCTGAAAAGATGAATTTTCTACAAAGCATTTGAATTTTCAACACAACAATATTAATTTTTTACAAAGAAGGATTTTTTAGTCAAAAAAAAAAAAATTTAACCAAAAATATGAATTTTAAACAAAAATGATGATTTTCAACCAAATAGTTAAAATTTTAAGCCAAGAAAACGAATTCTAAACGAAAAATCTAATAGTTGATATTTCAAACAAGAAAAATTAATTTAAATGAAAAACATTTAAATTCACAATAAAAAATTTATAATCAAAATTTCAAAATTACCAAGCAAATATTTTCAATTTTAAAGGAATTTTCAACGAGAAAAAAATAAATTTTCCATCAACGATATTAATTTTATACCAAAAAGTTCAATTTTTAACATAGGTAAATTTGTAACCAAAAAAGATAAATTCTCAACGAAAAGTATAATAGTTGATAATTTGACCAAACAAGATTTTAATTTTAAATAAAAAACAGTGGAAAATTACCAAAAAGTCTAGTTTTATAAACCAAGTTGAATTTTCAAGCTGAAATATGAATTTTCTACAAAGCATTTGAATGTTCAACACAACAATATTAATTTTTAACAAATAAAGTTTTTTTAGTCAAAAAAAAAAAGAAATTTAACCAAAAATATGAATTTTAAACAAAAATGATCAATTTTAACCAAATAGTTGAAATTTCAAGCCAAGAAAACGAATTCTGAACGAAAAATGTAATAGTTGATATTTCAAACAAGAAAAATTAATTTTAAATAAAAAATCTACGAAAAAAAATTTAAAAAAAGAAGATTAATTTATAATCAAAATGTCAAAATTACCAAACAAATGTTTTCAATTTTAAAAGAATTTTCAACGAAAAAAAAATTTTAAATCAAGAATATTAATTTTTAACAAAGGAAGATTTTTCAGTCAAAAAAAAAAACAAAATTTAACCAAAAATATAAATTTTCAATAAAAAGGATCATTCTCAACTAAATAGTTAAAATTATGAGCCAAGAAAACGAATTCTGAACGAAAAATGTAATAGTTGATGTTCCAAACAATAAAAAATTAATTTTAAATAAAAAAGAGTTGAATTCACCAAAAAAAATATAAAGTAAAAAATTCATTGCTAATACAAATTTCTAAATTATCAAACAAATATTTTAAATTTTAAAGGAATTTTCAACCTAATAGTTGAATTTTCAACGAAAAAAAATGAATTTTTAATCAAAAATATTAATTTTATACCCAAAAATTCAATTTTCAACCAACTAATTAAAGTTTAGAATAGAAAAGATGAATTTCCAACCAAGCATGAAATAATTAAAATTTAGGTTGAAAAAATAAATTTTCACTCAAAAAAAAAATAAGCAAAATATTTAAATTCAAAAAAATCATTTTTGGCTGAAATAATAAATCGACAACCGAAAAAATTAATTTCCAACAAAGTAGTTTCACTTTTTACCAAGCAGTTGCAGTTTCAACCCAAAAAGATGAATTCTCAAAGAAAATATAATATTTCATATTTCAACCAAAAAAGATTTTAATTTTGATATAAAAACAGCTGAATTCTACCAAGAAAGAAGAATTTTCAACAAAATTCACCAAATTGTAAAAGTTTCAAACCTAAAATACGAGTTTTCTACCAAAAAGGTCAATTTTCAACCCAAAATGAAAAATAGATAAGTTTCCAGTTGAAAAAATTAATTTTTTTACAAAGAAATACAAATTTTGAAGTAAAATCTATTGCCTTTTTATCAATGATGAAACAGTAAAATTTTCAAAAAAATATTTTAATCGACAAACAATAAAATAAATGTTAAGTGAAGTAGTTCAAATTTTCACTAAGTAGTTGAATTTTCAACAAAAAAAAAAAAATTAATTTTCAGCAAAAAGTAGTTAGAATTTTTGTAATTGGGTTTTATTAATTTAGTGCGCACATGAACTTCGCGTACATTTGTAGATAGTGGATTGCAAAGTAGATAAGGATATATAAAATTGTAGCTTTATATTTATTTTCCTTGAAATTTTCTTCAATATTCCAAGATCACGGTTTGATACCCAGATTTTTAATGTTTAATAACTGCGTAATAGAAATTTTAATAAATATTTGTATGGCAAATCATACATTTCAGACGCTTACTTTCAGAAGACTAATTTTAATTAATTTCAGGGATTTATTAAGAATGTTTTTTCCAATATTATCGTATCTGTCAATTATTCCTGAATTTGAGCAATTAAAAAAATGTTTTTTTTTTTATAAATATTATTTATTCATTAGAAATGCAATAATCACTTATTTTTCTCATACAAATTTTTTTTAATGTTCAAAGATTTTTAAAATTATTTTTCTAATATAAAATAATAATAATTGGATACACATTTTAGTCAAAAATAAATTTAAAAACACATGCACTTCGAATGAAACAAACTTTGTAGGCTTCAATTCAGCACTGAGTTCTCTCGAAGTTTCTTTTTTTATTTGAACTAATAATTTAGTTTGAATAAATTTTTATTTTTAAAAAATTGTTAATAATACAATGCAGATTTTCTTTTTCTCTGATGAAAAAAAAATTTTTTTTAATTTTAAAATTTTGGAATTTGGGTAATTTTGTAAACTATCAGGAATTGTATTTTTAGGAAAAGGCACTAAAAAATACCGAAAAATAAATTTTCCAACAGAAAATTGCTAAAATGTAAAATAACCGAACTAGAATATTTCCAAATTACAAATATTTTCGAATTTAAACAATAAAAAAATTACTACTCAATGAATATTATTTATTTATTGAAAATACGATAATAAAATACTTTTATCAAAGAAATTTTTGTTTAATGTTTAATGTTTAAATAATTGTTGTTTAAATTTAAAATAAAAATGATTGGAAAAATATTGTTCTAAATGAAAAATAGTGTTTGGAAAACGTTATCAGATTCGAAGAAAATTTAGAGAGAATTTTTTTTTTCGTTTGAAGCGCACGCGTTTTTTAATTGATTTTTTAATAAAATTTTACAGCATTTTTGCTAGTTTAAATTCTAACAATAATTTTAAATAAATTAAAAATTAAAAATTTATTTTCTTTGATAAACATATAAAATTACTGTATTCTTAATAAATTAATAGTAAGTTGAAATATAAGTTAAAAATTCAACTCTTTTGTAAAAAATACGTCTCTTTTTGCAGAAAAGTAATCTTTTTTGGTTCAAAATTTTATTTGGTTAAAAATTTTAATATTTTGTTGAAAATGCGTCTCTTTTAATCAAAAGTTCAAGTATTTGGTTCAAAAATTACTTTCTCGTAAAAAATACTTTTTTTTTTGGTAGAAAAATAATATTTGATAATGTTTTGAAATATTCTTTTAAAATTAATTTTAAAAATAGAATCTCTTTAAATATTTCCAGGGATCTTAAGAAAGTTGTTTTATTATTTCAAGACCTTTTAAAATTTTTAAAAAATTTAAAAATATTGTTTTGAAACCTTGAAAATCTACATTTTAAGTTTTTAACATTTTTTATTATTTTTGAAAGTTGTTAAAAACTTCTAAATATTTTTTAAAAGGATTCAAATTTTTTCTTAAATTTTACAAATATTTTGCAACATTAAAAAAATTGCCTTCAAATCTTTCAGATTAAAAAAAAGCTTAGAAACTTTCTTTTAAATTAAAAAATTTACATTTAGTCTTATTGTTATTCCAGTTTTTTTTTATTCTGCAAAATCAGATAAATGCCTTGAAACCTTCTAGGACCTGTTTTAGAAATTTTGGAAATCTTGCAAAATGTAAAAAAATCTGGTTAAATATTTAAATTTAAAATTATATTTGAAATTTTTCTGAAACTTCAAAATTTATTTTAAAATGATTAAATTTTTTCCTAAAACTATGGGAAAATTGTGAAAAATGAAAAAATGCTTTAAAATATTCCAGATTTTTTTTTGAAAATTTTGTAAATCTTTAAGAGTGTTTTAGGGTCTTTTAAAAATCAAAACAAAATTTTCTAGAAATCTGAAGAATTGTTTTTTAAAATCTACATTTCATTTTAAATTTTTTGAAATATTTTCATGCCTAAAATTATTTTTGTATCTTCTCAAATCTTTTACATATTTTTTTAATTTTTTCAAATTCTCAAAAAATTTTGTAATCCTGTAAAATAGAAAAATATTGTTTTTAAATCTTCTACATTCTTTTTTCGAAATTGAAAGAAATCATTAGAAATTTTTAAAAATCCTGTTAATAATTTCAAAAAAAATTTATAATATAAAAAATGTTTTAAATTTTTCCAAAAATCTGAAGAAAAAAAATGTATTATCTTGAATCCTTTTAACATGTTTTAAAAGCTTTTCCTTTTTTGCTCTATATTAAAAAAAATCTACATTTTGTTTCACATTTATAGAAATTTTTTGAAGTTAAAAATTGTTATTGTTTTCCTGGAATCTTTAGGAAAATATTTTATTTTGTTCAAACTTTTGAAAATCCTTACAAAAGTTTTAAATTTTCTTTCAAAATCTTAAAAAATCTGTATTTTGTTAAAAATTTTTTGAAATTTTAAATTATTTTTGAATCTTTTAAAAACTTCCAAAACTTTGACAAGAAATTTTGAAATAATTCAAAGTTTTCATAAAATTTGTTTAAATCTTTAAAAATGTATAAAATTCTCTTAAGGTATTCCAGATTCTTTATCCACATATTTTGAAAATTTCAAATCTTCAATTTAAACTTTTAAAATAAAACGTGAATCATTTAAAATTTTCCCCGAAATCTTATTGCCATTTTTCTTTTAAAGAATTTGTTTTAAGGGCATATTCAAAAAGATTTCAAAACATTCCAAAAGATTTTGAAAACCGTCAAATAAAAAAAAAACTAAAGAATGTTAAAGGAATTTTTTGTTATTTCGCAAAATTTTTCACAATTTTAGGAAAAATTCGAATAATTTAAAAATATATTTCGAGGTTCTTGAACAATTTGGAAAATAATTCAACTTTGAAGAGATTTACAAAAACTTAAAAGAAAATTTGAGGTTTTTTAAAGATTTTGAAAGGTTTCAAGATAATTAAAAATGTTTTCTTAGATTCCTGTGAATATTAAAAATAATTCCTTGGTATAAAAAATTAATTTTAAGGGAACATCTACAAAGGTTTTCTTAATATTTCAAAAGATTTCTAATTTTTTTAACAATTTTAGGAAAAATTACGATAATGTAGAAAGATATTTGAAGGCTTTCAAAAAATTTCAAAAATAATTCAGAATTGGTATAGACTTTAAAAAGTTTCATCAAAATGTCGATTTTTGAGGAAATAAAGATAAAATTTGGAAGTTTTTTAAAGATTATGAAAGGTTTCAAGATACTAAAAAAAGTTTCATTAAAGTTCTGGGAATATTTCAAATGATTCCTTTTATGAAAAACTAATTTTAAGGGAACATCTAAAATGATTTTTAAACATTTAAAAAGATTTCCGAAATTCTCAAAAAAAAATCTGGATTCTTCAAAAGCATTTTTTTGCTTAGCAGAATTTTTTACAATTTTAGAAAAAATTCGAATCATTTAAAAGGATATTTATGAGTTCTTAAAAAATTTCAAAAATAATTTTAAATATAAACAGATTTAAAAGAATTAAAACAAAATGTAGATTTTTTAAGATTAAAAAATAAAGTTTTGAAGTATTTTTCAAAGATTTTAAAAGGTTTCAAAATAATAATTTTTTTCTTTAATTCCTGGAAATATTTAAAGTTATTCTTTGTTATAAAAAATGAATTTCCTTTTATTTCGCAGAATTTTTTCATAATTTAGTAAATATTCGAAACATTTTGAAAGATACTTGAAAGTTAAAAAAAAATTAATTTTTTTAATTTTGCAGGAATGAAAAAATCAAAAATACTAATAAAACTAAATGTAAATTTTTATAGATTCAGAAAAATTTTCAAAGCTTTTTAAGAAGTGTGAAAGGTTTCAAGAAAATAAAAAACTTTTCTTAAGATGCATAAGATTTTAAAACATTACAAAATATTTTCCAAATTGTTAAAAATGAAATCGGAAGATTTTAAAACTAATTTTTTTAATCATTCGTGTCATTCCGAAATTTGGGATGAGTTTTAATTTACATCGTTTATTTTAAGACGATATTCGAAAATATTTCAAAAGATTCAAGAAGATTTTCAAAATAATAAAAAAAAATCAACAAGATTGGAAGGCAATTTTTTAATTTTGCAGAATTAAAAAAAAAATTATGAAAAATTTGAATAATTTTAAAAGATATTTAGAAGTTTTTAAAAAAATAACAAAATAATGAAAAATGACAAAAAACTTAAAACAAAATAATATTCAAAGTAATTTTTTTATTTAGAAAATTAATGTTAAGAGAATATTTGAGAAGGTGATAAAACATTGCAAAAGATTTCCAAAATTGTCAAAAATGAATCTGGAAGGAAGACTAGAAAAAAATTTTCGGAATAACTCGAGGCAGTTAAAAAGATATTTCAGAATTTTTAAAATTTCTTAGAGTTTAAAAATATTTTAAGTCGTTAATATATTTTTAACTACTAAATTTTTGTAAACTTTTCTGAAGTAACAAAACATTGTTTGAAAAAATTTTCTTGATACTTTTTTAAAATATCTGAAAACTTCAAAAATATTTTTGAATTTTCTCGAGAAACCTGGGAAAATGAAATTTATATAATTAATTTTTTCTTCTGAAATTTTTCTGAGCGAGAAATGTTTCTTTTTTCAAAAATTTATTTTATTAATTTATTTACTCAAAAATAATGCGTAGTCTAAAATAAATCATTCTTTTGCCGTTTCTGTACTTTTTACATTAATTTTATGAATATTATAAAAATTTTATTGTATAATATAATATATATTATATTAGGAATATTATTATAAATAAATGATTAAAATATTATAAATAATTATAAATATTATCATATTATATAATTAAATAAATATTATAACAGTTTTTGAAAATCTCACTGAATCAAATTTACAGAGTACGTGACCTTCACCTACATAAGGATTTACAAGTTATTGCCCATCAGTGGAAAAATTAAAAACAATTTTTAAAATTTGTCTATTTCACTTTAATAACAGAGCTTATCATCAGTCTTACACCTTGAGACTTTCAAGACCACAGTTACTTATCAAAATAAGGTTATCAAAACTTTATTCAGTTAAAAGAAATTACTGAAATTAAAAAAAATTTAATAAACTCCAGGTTTTCCTGATATTCACAAATGTGAAAATAAGAACTAATAGTTAAAAAAATATTTTTATTCAAAAATTGAAAAATAGCTTAATGAAAGACTGTTAATGAAGTTTTCTTTCTTTCTGTTTAAAAAAGTACCCTTTTTCTTTACTTTTAAAAAGTCTACTATTATATTTTTAGCTTAGGATCCACATAGTTTAAATAAAAATTCAAATATTAAGTTAAAAATATTACTATTTTGTTAAAAATGCAAATATTTTGTTAAAGACATTTTTTGGCCTAAAATTCAGCTACTTGGTTAAATTTCTTTTTTTGGTTGTAGATTTATTTCTTGAATTAAAAAATTAACTATTACATTTTTGGAAAATTAATCCGGGCGACTGAATAATCTCCAAAAATCAAATTCACGAATTCAAAAATTCCCGCATAATAAAATTCCCGAACAGTTTATAGTATTACCGAATTGTGAAATTCTCGAATACTAAAATTCCCTACAGTTTATAACATGGAACGACCAAAAAATCCCGAAAAATAAAATTCCCGGCATAACGAAATTTAAAAATTTTTAAATTCACCATTGATAAAATTCTCGAATAATAAAATTTCTGAATGATAATATTTTCGAATAATGAAATCCCCGAATAACATTCCTGAATAATAATAATGAATAATCAATAATTATATTCCTGATTTGAAAAATTCCTGACAGTTTTTGATATTACCGAATTTGAAAATTCCCGAATAATTAAATTTCCAAATCACGAAATTCACGAATTGGAAAATTCCCGAATAATTACATTTCTGAATCGAAAAATTCCCAAATAAAAAGTTTTCTACAGTTTTTAATTTTTCCAAATTTGAGAATTCCTGAATAATAAGTTTTTTTAAAAATAAAATTCCCGAAAAATAAAATACCCAAATAATAGAATCCCCGAATAATGAATTTTCCAAATATTAAAATTTCCGAATTCAAAAATTCACAAATAATAAAATTCCGGAATAATTAAATTCCTCAATTAAAAAATTTCCGAACAATAAAATTCCTAAATAATAAAATTTCCAAATAACAAAATTTCCGAATAA
>JAUELO010467884.1:0-12050 GCA_032357855.1 Amphibolips quercusostensackenii
TTTTTGACTAAAAATATATTATTTGTAGTTGAAAATCCATGTGTTAATTTTGTTAAGCATTCACCCTTTTTGGTCAGAAATTAATGTTATTGGATAAAAATTCTTTTTTTTTCGAGAATTTAACAGTTTGTTTAATAATTACCTTTTTTGTTGAAAATTTATATTTCCGGCTAAAAGTTCAACTATGTTGGTAGAGAACTTAAATTTTTGGTTAATAATTGAACTACTCATGTAGATGATATATTTTTTCAAAGAAAATTAATTTTCATTTGAAAAATTATATTTTTGTGGTAATAATTCAACTGTTTTGTAGGTAATTTGTATTTTTGACTTGAAAATTAACCAATTCATTTCAAAATTCATCATTAATTGGTTTAGATTTCAAAAATTCAAAGGATTAAAAGAAATCTTATGATTTTTAAATTTTGAGAAGTTGATTTTCATGTAAGTAACCCTTAAATTTTAAATCTAAAAAATGCAAAGCATAAATATAATTCAAGGAAATAGAAAGAGCTCAAATAATTCGAAATAAGTCAAAAAATTAACATGTGTCCAAAAATGGTAAACTCATAAAATTTTTTAATAAATTTAAAGAATTTCCTTACGTTCCTCATTTGAAGTACTTAATTCTAATTTAAAAAATTTCTTAATTTTTAAATTCCAGGAAATCATTAAGAATCAAAGAATTCAAGGAATAAAAAAATTCGAAGGAGTTAAAATGATTTTGCAAAAATCCAAAAAATGAAAAGGTATGCAAAAAACTTCAAAGAAAAAAATTTTTAAGGAATTTAAACGTGTTAAGAAAATTTATAGACGAGGAGTCCTTTTCAAGAGTTTGGATCAACGGATCGGTCTTGTGCAAAATGGATGTTCTTTAAATAAGATTGAAGCTTATTAAATGCATCATAAGAAAAAACTATAGAAAAAACTTTTTTTGAATTTTCCGAGCTGGAAAATGGGGCAAAAGTTCGTCACTTTTTGATAAAAATTACAAAATTGTACTAGGAATATAAAATAAATTTAAGAAACTGCACAAAATAAGTCAAATTTACGTTTAGAGGTCGCTGAATCCAAATCCGATATTAAAATTTTATAATTAAAAATTTTTTAATTAAAGATCGGATCAAGTGAAACAAAAATAACCTGAATGTTATAAACTTCGTTAAGTTACCATCATGTTTCAGATTTATGTCTCTCCATATTAAATTTTTTAAATTTAAGCGAATTTTCTTGGAAAGGAGATACGCTACGCTATTTTTCCTGTCAGATTTAAATTCAGCATTGAAAAGTCTGAAATACATAATAACTTGCACTAAACACAACTATTTTTTAATTGTAGTTCTAGTAAAATGTAGTAATTTTTGTCGAAAAATGACAGTCTTTTCCCGCATTTTCCAGGTAGGGAAATTCAAGAAAACTTTTCCCTATAATTTTTTTTCATTGCGTATTTAATAAGTTTTGATCTTATTTGAAAAATATTTATTTTAGTCGGTTCTTCCGAGAGATATTAGGTTTTAAAAGTAAATTTTGCAAAAAAGCTCACTGTGCGGCGTTCCTGGACTGTATGGACTTGCAAGAACATTACTAACAAATCTGTCTTGGCTCCTCGTCAGTTAATAGAAACCGTATAGTCTTGGGTACCTGACAAAGAAGTGGGTTCTAACCCGATGGTGAGGGTGTAGATTATAAGTGTAATTCTTGCAGGGAGAAGGTTCTTTACATTTGGATAGTTTTCCATAAGGCCTTGATTTTCTATAGTGCCTTGATTTCCCATAGAGGTTAGTTTTTGTATGGGGTTGACCATGTTCATAACAGGGCCTAAATGTTTGTAGGAGAGGAAGGACGTCATTCGCGGGAAAGTTGGTGTTCTGAAAAATATATCTAGGGTAGGGATACTTCTGTTGGCTTAACTCCTAGTTAAGAGATAGATTGGGGTGTGTACATTCAATCAAAAAGGTGTTTCCGCAGGGTCGTGACATTGTCTGAAGGTGCGGGTTGTCCATAAAGGGTTGGATATTAATGGGAAGCGAGATTTCTCACAGGGCCTTGGTTGTGTCGATGGGGTTGATTTCCTGCAGCTGCTGAATACTAATATTGGTTGACAGTGCGGCTTCACCACGAGGCCTTAATCTAAGTGGGTAGGAAAAATTATTTTGAGAGGAGACCCTTTGGTTTTGGTGATTATTACCAGGGTGAGGTACTGAATGCCATCTTTGACTATGACAGGGTTGGGTATTTCGATGTGTAATTCGTAGCGTGGGTATGGCTTCTTCGTCAAGCGTCGTTTGTTTCTGCGAAATCTTCCATTATTTGGTATAGGGAAAGGAGGATTTTAAGCAAAAGAGAAAATAAAAAGTGTGTCAACTTTTTTTACAGGGCCCACATTTAGGCGTTAAATAGAGGTCAGTCTGTAGGTCGAAACTGTTTCGAAAGTTATAAAATTAAATAAGAGAGAGAAAAACTAATTTACGATAAGAGAAGCAAATAATTTTTAAATTAAGGTGGATTGATTATTTCTTATACTAATTACATTCAAAGTTTAAGTATTATACTAGACATGTGGATATTGGGATTTTCGAGCTTGAGATGAAGCTGGGTGGGGAGGTATTGTATACTTTGGAGTTGAGTAAACGCTTCTGGGGGCACTATGTACAATGGGCTGTCCAGTTGCGTGTACGTTGATGAAGACGATATACCATTTGAAAGAAATCTAGGAAGATACAAAGGGGGTGGGGACCTTGGCTTGGGTCTTCTTTGCTTGGTCAAGCGTTAGAGCGAAGAAGCCCGGAATAAGTAGCTTGAGCCAATGCCTGGGAAGATCTGAATACTTGGTTTCGCGGACCGTACTTTTATGCACTTTGCTTCAAAGGAGGCGCACCACTGACGACACGGAAGAGTAGGGGTTTACTAGTGAGGATCGTTTCGTGGATATCGCTTTAAAGGCGCATCGCGCGATTGGCGCTCTTTCGCCAAGCAAAAGTTGACAAGCGTGAAAAGATCATGAAGATAATTTAGCAAACTTTGAATTAAAAGAGACTGAAAAAAGTAAAAAAAATTTAAATAAAAAAAATACATTTAATATATTTAAAAATAGTTTAAAGAGTTTGAAACAGTTCATAGGAATTATAAGTAACCAAAAGAATCCAAAATAACTTAATAAATTCAAGTGTATTTAAACAATTTCAGATCATTTTAACAAGCTCTAAAATTTAGGTTGAATCCAAAAGAATTTAAACTTATAAAAAAAACGCTACAGAATCAAAAGAATAAATAAGAGAAGATTAAAAAAAAAAAGTATAAAATAATTTTTAAAAATGTAAGAAAATCTGCATAATTCCTAGTTATGAATAATCGTTGTTTTTTGGAATTAAAAAAAATTTTAAGAATTCAGAAGAATTTAAACAAATCCCGCAATACAAAATAATGGACTAGATTTAAGGTAATTGTGAGAGTTTGAAACAGATAAACAAATTCATAAGTATTAGAAAAAATTTGAGAGAATTCTGAAAACATAAACAACTAAATAGAATTTAATGAGAATTCTAATGAATTAAGATAATTCGAAGACTTAAAAGTGGTTCAGGGAAATCATAAGTACTCAAAGGAATATAAGAGAGCTCAATCATGTCAAAAAATGCAAATGAATTCAAAGAAGTTGAACCAACTCATAGAATTTACGAAGAATTCTTAAGAACTAAAACGTGCTAAATTCTTTTTTTTTTAACTCAGAGAATCCCATAAAAGTCTAAGGATGCAAAAGAGATTAAACGTCAAGTATTAAAGGTGAAGGAAAAAAATTAGATTTGGAGTAAAAGCATAGAGTAAATTTTTTGACTTACATCATATTCGATAGACTATTTGTTTTTATTTTTATATATTTTTTCAAATTTCTTGAATAATTTTTTAAGAATTTTAGTTTGTATAAATTTTGTGAATTTTTTAAATTGTGCATAAAAAGCGAAAGACTAAGTTTTATTTTAATTCTCCACAAACACTGACATTTTTAGCGCGTTGTAATTAATTTTTATCCATTATAATTGTACAAATTGCCATAAATCTCAGAAATTTAAAAAGAGGCTTGAGGTAGCGACTTCAATAATATAAAGTAAAATATTTGCATCAATTTTAATTAGTCAGACTCTTATTGAAATCCTTCAACATTTAATTCTTATATTTTAAAAAAAATGTGGGCTCTGGATGGTATTCTCTGTTTCATCTTAGTAATTTGCCCTTATCCAATTGGTAAATATAATATGTATCATTGAAATTTCATTTTCAATCGTAGAGAATTTATTCTCTATTCGAAGTTGGATATATAACAATAACTCTTTTTTTAATGTTAAACTGTACCTATAGGAATTTCAATTTTTTACGTTCAGTAGATTTTTTTTAAATTTAAGTTTTGAAATTGATGCACAGAGAAGAAGGTACACAGTGTTTGATCGAACAGAAGCTTAGAGGAAATAATTATTTTTAACAAATACAACATCAAGCCGCTATTATAAATTAGAAACCACTAGTTATAAAAAATGATTTTCGTCTCACTCTATTGCAGGGTAGATTGAAAAAAAGCAGTTTTGCAAATAGCATTTCTGTTCAAAAAGCCATTGCAATCTTCTTTCTATAAAATAGGCTATTTTGTACGAAAAACTCAATGTTCGCAACTATAATTGAAATAATTGAAGCACAGAAATTTGATCTTATGGTACATAAGACATTGTTTCACCATTTAACTATTAGAGATATACTTAACTCTATTCCAAAATGTACTACACTTATGCAAAAACTAAGGCTTCAGTATTAGAGAAAAATAAAGCGAGAAAATAGTTAACAAATGTGGTATGCACCTACTGCAATGCCAACGAATAATAGATGGTATCACAACCATCACCATTTTTAATAAAACGAACTTTTACTTCTTGATGTACGTGCTCCAACGTCATGTTTTCAGCTTAAAAAATACCAAAAACTTCAAATGCAACATTACTACCACCTAAGATATTTTAGTTTTATAAAAAAGGCATCGCCGATCTTGCCTTTACATTCAGGGGAACATCAACGAAATGCAGCTTCTTGTGAATCATTAAATTTCCAAATGGAGGCATTTTCCGCAATAATATGGGACTCAAGATAATAAAAAATGGATCTTCCTACATCTTATTAATTTTTTATAGAGCAATTTATTGGAACGCAGCCATAGTCTAACTTAATAACGCTCAACCAACCGTAATCCTCTTTTTTTGTTGCAGAGTTAACTTCAGAGTTCAAATTTTTTCCTGAGCACAATTACGTTTCTAGTGCACCTAGTGCCGGACCTTCTTCATCTTCTTCTGAAAGAAGTCATCAACTTAAAATCGATCTAAATCATCCTCCAGCCGATTCTCCTTCTCGTGCTGAGGCTTCTTCTCGTGTCAGGTCCAGGTCTCCTCCTGCCAATCGTTCTGCTTCCAGTTCTACTGCTTCACCTATAAGGCTTCCTTGTGGCTATGGACTTGATCAACTTAAATTTATTCGGCTCACTTGCTATAAGAATAATCAGCAGATATTTGAACTACGAAAATATATTTTTCCAGACGATAAATCACTTCAAATTTTAACAGGCAGAAATACGTATATACCTGTGAAAACCCAAGAAGAAATTGTATTATCAACATGCGATGGTGAAGTCTTTGCAATATTGGAGAATATGAATGTTTTTGGTGGAATATATAAACGTATTAATGGCAGTATAAAACGTGTAAAAATAAACATGGACAGCCGCATAGTTACCCCGTTGGACCGAGAAGAAATCAATATGACTCCAGTAGGTACGAATCGACACATTTGCAACAATTTTAGAGTAGTCCATATAAACTACACTTCCTTACACTAATATGACTTTTGATTAATGCTCTTCAGTGATTTAAAATACCTTCCACTAAATGACCAGATTTTAATCAGTACATTGAACTTTCTAAGTAAATAATGGCTGAACGGAATATTCTAAAAATAAGAATATTACAGTGAAAAAGATTCGATTATTAAGCAGTGATTGAGTTCTCAAAAGATTATATAGTAATAATTTAGAAATTTAGGCGACGCTCATGAGCATCCATACTGCACGTATGCACTTTGCTTCACTTCGATTATTTTGTCTATTTCATCTTGAAAAAGTTGTTATCTAAGTGCATAAAGTGCTTTTAGCAAAAGGATATACAGAAATCTTGTGCTAGTGGTGTTTCTGTAAGCTACATTTTTCTAGACTTATAATTTCATAATAAATGTAAAACTACAATACAATGCCTTCTCTTATTAAAATTCTACTTTCCACTATTATTATTTTTGTAACCTTCCTTTAATAAATATATACTGACCTAAATAAATTTGTATAATTTTACGAAAAAATTAGTAGCTTTTCATTACTCAATTAATAAATATTACAGACAATAGCATTATAAATTTTCTGCTAATCTTTTTTGACTAATATTTTTTTATTGAGTTTACTGTAATGTAACTTATTATGAGTAAAATTTCACAACATTATATTTAAAGATAAGGTTACAAAATATTGAACTTGATCAAAGAATTATTATCTTGGATTGAAAAAATTTGGTTAGGTGAATTAATTTTTATGCTCAAACATCAGGTCTCCTTGAACGTACAAAAGAATACATTTAGTGTAACAAACTGCAAAATCTTCTCACAACATTTTGTACATTTTGTTCGATAAAACGTGTTTTCCATACGTATAAAATAATATATGTAGTATCGCCACCACTTTAAATCATGTGCGTAAAAAAGTCAACAATGGTACATTGAGTAGATGATAAAGTTGAATCAAAAAAGATACTTTTATTACAAACTATATTGTCCTTATTGTACAATTTTTCTACATAAAAACAGCGATTTTTATTGTTAACGAACACTCACTCTATATTTTCAATGTTAGTATATTGTGCACCAAGGCAGCGAACTAGTCTTTTTGCGGCCGAGCGTGAGGTTTCGCAATCACACGTGAAAAGGCTTTACTGAAAACATGAGAACAACTCCAACATGCAAACTTTTCATAAAGGAAGGTTATAGAAATGCCGCTCCACTTGGCCTGCATTATTTAGTAAAATGCGTATTGTCGTGGCAAAAGGTGATTTACACGAAAAGGGAGGACTGGCATGGTAAACAGAAAAAATTTAATTTATTTCCAATGGAAGGACTTTTCTGGTATACAGACGTAGGCCCCCCACGCTCACTGAGGCGCAATACTCGCTACACACACAAACAAGCCTAAAGAATAACTCAACAGAGAACAACAGGAAACGACAGGATCATCGTCCTCAAAGACTGATTATAAAAGAGTCAGGATTTCTAAATTTTCTCAGCTTTATAGGATTTCCTTAACAATTTTCTTCTTTTTTGTCGATCTTGCACCTGAATGCAAAGCAAGATTGATCAAATTGAAATTCTTAGAAATAATTAGATTTTTAAATCATTGTTTGTTAAAGGTAGAGCATACGTATAAAAATATGATCCACAATGATGCGCAGCTCAAGGTAATGAAAAATGGATCAACCCCACCTTTTATTAACTTTCTGTAGAGCAATAAATTTTAAGAAGTCCTCATTACTACCTGATGATAACCGCTTCCCTAGTGTGCCTTGTGAGGAATCTTTTACTGACGAGGATTTTCTACGTGCTAGGTCTAAGATTTCTCCTGCCAGGCGTCGTTATCCCTCCAGGTCCATAGCTTCACCTGTACCGCTCTTTTCTTCTGACAAACGTGGACGTAGACTTGAACAGCTTACATTTATTCTGATTTACAGATTCACAGAAAGAAATAGAAAACAATGACAGATTAAATGATACGATTAAAGAAATAAGATCGAAGTGATTTCGTTAAATTATTATCTTTGAAGACTGTTGAAAAAAAGGCAGGATCTCCAAATTTTCTCACCTTTATAGGATTTCTTTAACAAGTTTGTTTAATTTTTGTTTTGCGGTTTTTTACTTTAAACTTATTAATTTTTTTTTCACCTTTAAAATGGTCCAAAATTTAAATTGTTTTTATGATTCAGCAGGGCTGTAACTATAAAGACTTCATTGCTACCTCAAGGAAATAAACTTCGGAACTAGAAACTCACAGTTAATCCAGATTGATTCAAAAAATATTAAATTAATGTGATTCTTCTCCGAATATATATATTCACTACAAGTTGGCTATAAAAATGAAACAAAAAATTCATTTGAAGTAAATAAGAAAAATAATTCTGACATGCAGAAACATATAGATGATTTTTTTTGGCCCCGGCTAAAGAATCTTTTGCAAACCTGCTGAAAGCAAACAATAAAGCCTTCCAAGGAAATAGGAAAGTCTGAAGTTAAAAAAAATTAAAAAGTATATGTTGAAAGGCGAAAATAGAAATAATCACAAAAAAACATCACAAAATATTATCCGAAATGCACGGGTACGAACAGAATCATCTGTTCATACAACATGAACTAGGCAGCAAAGGGTAGTGGGAAAATTTAAATTTACTAGGAAAATCTTGGTTTTTGAAAAATCTTTTAACTTCTGGGATTTTATAAATTCGTTAGACTTTTACTGTTACTTCATGATTACAGAAACATTTACATAAATAAATTAAAATACTAGCAGAAGCAATACTAGAATTTAGAGAACGCAAGATATAAACAGAATCGGGAAGTAGTATTTTGTGCAGTTTTCGAGGTTACTATCAAGTTTACTAAATTGAATTTATTAAAATACCATAAATTTTGTAAGATATAAAATTATTAAAATCTTACGTCACAACTATTAATTAAAAATTTTATCCTTCTGATTAGAAAATTCAATCATTTTGTAGTAAATTAAACCTTTTGCTAAAACTTTATAGTTTTATGTTGCAAATGCAATTGTTTTTAGAAATTCTTTTTTTTTGGCTAAAAAATTCAACAATGTGTTCGACAATTCTTTTTTCTTTAAAAAAAATTATACTTTTTGTTTGGAGTTTAACTATTTTAGTAGGAAATTCAACTATTTTGTTAGAATGTTTTACCATTTGGTTACCACTTTGACAATCTACTTTATTATCCAACTTTTTTTTTCTAAAATTAGCTTATTTAATGCGAAATCATATTTTTGTGTTGAAAATTGAAATTTTTTGTAAATAATTCGTCTTTTTGACTTTAAAATTTACCAATTTAGTTAAAAATTCATTTTTTTGGGAGATCAAAAATCATCCTGCTGGAAAATTCATATTTTCAGTGTAAAACTTAAATATTTGGTTGTGTGGTCAAAAAATTCAAGGAATTAAGAGAATGAAAATATATTTAAAGAACACAAAAGAATTAAAAACACTCTAGAAATTTCAGATGAGTTAAAAAAAATTAAAAATAATTTAAATAACACCAATAATAAAAAAGTGACTTAATGGATTCAATATAATTGAATAAGTTCAAACCAGTTTAAATATTTATGAGTATTCGGAATAATTCAAAAGAATCCAGAGAATTTTAACATGTTTTACAATTTACAAAAAATCATAAATCTTGATAAATCAGAAGTACGCATCAGATAGGTACTATATTTATATAAAATGAAACATTATCACCAAGTAGCATTAGTAAGACTGTTATCGAAATTCTTTAAAAGTGGATTCTTATTTTTTTTAAATGTGGACCCTGGGCGGTGTTATCTGTTTCATCTTAGCGATTTGCCCTAATTCAATTGGTGAATAAAATATGTATTATTCAAATTTTAGCTTTATTTGCATTATATTCACTGCCATCGAATAATAGATTATATCACGTCTATCATTATTTTTAATTAAACTAACTTTTCTCCTTGCTGCATATGTTCCAAGGTGACGCTTCTAGATTAAGAACACGAAAGAATCCAACCGCAAAATTGTATACACCTAAAATATTTTTACTTCATGAAATGTCTTTGTCGATCCTGCCCCCAAAATACGAAGCAACCCCAATGAAATGCAGCTTGTTGTAAATAACTAAATTTGCAAATTATTATTTCATTTCAATAGTAAATACGTATGGAGTTATTATCTGCAATAATATGGGACTTAAAATAATAAGAAAGTGAATCAACTCCATATCTTATTAACTTCTTTTAGCGCAATGAATATAAATGCGGCTACAGTCTTACCTAATAACGCCGAACAAAATGTAATCCTCTTTCTTTGTTGTTGCAGAATTAACTTCAGAGTCTGAATTTTTACCTGATGGCGACAATGTTCCTAGTGTGCCTTGTGCCGGACTTTTCTCATCCTCTTCTGGAAGAAATCGTAGACCTGAAATAGACCTAAATTATCCTCCAGCCGATTTTCCTTCTTATGCCGAGTCTCCTCCTCGTGCGAGGTCCAGGTCTCCTCCTGCCAACCATACTCCTTCTGCTAATCGTACTTCTCCTGGCAATCGTACTCCTTCCTGGTCCATAGCTTCACCTATAAGCCTCCCTTCTCCTGACGGACAAGGATGTGGACTTGATCAACTTAGAATGATTCGACTTATTTCTTTAAGAAATCATAACCAGATATACAAACTTCGAAGATACACTCTTCCTGCCGATAAATCACTCAAAATTACATCAGGAAGTTCTACGTATGTGTTTCTGAAAACGCATGAGCAGATTGTATTATCAACATACGATGGTGACGTATTAGCAATACTGAAGAATATGAATGTTCTTCTTGGCATATATAGACGGTTTAATAACATTATGAGACGTGTAAAGGTCAACATGGATAACCACAATGTTACCCGATTAAAGCAAGAAGAAATTGACTGGACTCCAGTAGGCACCCAACGACCAATCATGTACAATTATAAAGTAATTAACGTAAACTATACTTCTCTAGACGATTAATTTTTTTTAAATGTAGAAATTATATACAATGCTTGCGATCTAAGTTTGGATTGAAATCATTTATATAATTGGTAATTACATTAAAAAGCTAGTCTTTTTTTTATTTCAGGAATAAATATCAAAATGTTACACAATTGTGTTTTTGATTTTAAATTCTATTCTTTGCGATTCACATATAATCTGCCTTTAATAAATATACACGACCTTAAATAAATTAGTTTATTGTCACGAAAGAATTATTAGCTAGTAGAATTCCACTAAGAATCAGTAAAACAAAAAATTATTTACAAAAAATTCTATAATAATGATAAATGATTATCTTAGTTAAAAAAATCAGTTAAATAAACTATTTCCTTAGTTCAGACATCATTTTTCGCTGAGCGTACAGAAGAATACATTTAGTGTAACAAATTAGAAAATCCTTCAGAAAAATTTTGCGGATTTCATAAAACTAAATAAATTTTCCATATGTATAAGATAAAATTTGTGGTATCGCTGCTACTTGAAATCATAGGCGTGAAAAAGTCAACAATTAAACCGAAGGTTAGCATACATAATAACGACGAATCAAGAGAGGTAATGTTATTAATAACTATACAGGGTGATTCTTTTAACTTGAAACTTTCAAATATCTCGAAAAATAAGCACTTTATGAAAAAATTTTATGAATTAAAATTTAATCACTCTAAGGAGTGCATACACTGATGTTTAAATCGGTTCCCCCACACTGCCCCCCGGGGGGAGGGATAGGGGCAAGTTTTAAATCTTGAATAGGAACCCCTATTTTTTATTGCATATTCGAATTCTCTGGATAAAAATGCGTATGATTTGTCTGGAACTTTTTTCTTGTTTCGCGAAAGATGGCGCCGTAATTAACGAAAATCAATTTTTCTTCATTTTACCGTTACTGAGAATGCACGCTTACGATTTTGCAATACTCGAAATTAGTCCTAAAACAAACTACTACTTTTAGCGTAACCCAGGAACAACGACGTGGACGTAGCAATTTTCTGTTCCCTTCGGGGTGCTTGATTAACGTGAGTCCCTTGCCTCTCACGATTCGAGGTACTCAGGGAATCATCTTTTAATTAAAGTAAGTGCTCAAAATGATGACCTTTGGCTTCAATGCACTTATTAATCCGTAATTCAAATGAATTTACACAACGGAGAAGTGTATCTTCTTGAATTTCAGCAC